>MU740264.1:71213-142205 GCA_026770625.1 Nicotiana glauca
TGAAATTACTAAGCTGATACTAATCAAACCCCCAACCCCTTTAACTTAGTGAATAACCATAGTTAATCACTCAATGTGACTGAAATTCAACTAAGACTAAACAGATTCTACAAATTAACTAATTAACCCAGGTAATTAAACAGGAGAATGGAACTCAAGACTTATCAATTCAAAATACACTAATTCGACTGAACATGTCAAGTGACTCAAACGAAATTAAACTAAGTGAGATACGTGCATTCCCTAATCAAAACAAACACAGGGTCGAACTGACAGTCAATCAAAATGGAGATCACAAAACAGAATAAAACCAGATAAAGGATTAAAACGAAAAAAAACATTTGACATGGGAACACTAATCAGGTGAGGAGAACTAAACTATACAATTAACATGGGGAGAATTAGACAAAACAATTATCCGATTTCAGAACCAGTAATTACAAACCTAATCTAAAACTTAACACACTAATTATAAACTAACCTAATCTTAACAGCACAGAAATCAAACACAAAAAAGAAAAGAACTCATATGTATAACTGCTAAAGTCGCATAGCTCTTCAGATTCAAAATTCGACTATCTCCGGTGAGATTTGAATGCTAATGATGATGAATTCCTCGTGAGGGAAGTGAGGAGGTCACGTGGTGTCAATTTGGTGGGGTTTGGAGAACTTAGGGTTTTGGCCGGAAACTTCAAATTAATATTCGAGCATCTTGGGTTAGATTTGCCGAACGGGGTTTAGAGGTCTAGGCGATTCTATATTTTTATTTTTTTTATTTTTGGTGACTTCGTGTTCTGGCCGGAAAACCTATGATCCGATATTCGACCAGTTTGGACGGGGTTTGAGGGAAAGGAATTATGGATTTGAGATGAGGGAGAAGAGGGGGTTTCAGGGTGTTATTTTGGGGTAGTTTAGAGACGGGCTGCCGCCATGGGTGATTCCCGGCGGCGGCGTTACAGGGCTGGTCTCTGGGTGATTTGGGGACGTTGATAGGGGTGGGTAATTCCGACATTATTATATCTAAAACCCTTAGTTCCTGGCCGTTTGATCAACAGACCTCGACGGCCAGGTTTGAAACTTTGTTAAACGGGGTCGTTTGGCTAGGCGTTAGGAACAGACCGGGTCTGGGTAGATTGGGCCTGGGAAATGGGTCGGTTTTGTTGGGCTGAAGCAGAGATTAAAAGGGAGCCCAATTCGGGTCCTTTATTAAGACCCACTTTCTTTTATTTTAATTGTTCCTTTCTTTTCATTTTTTGTTTTGTTTTCATTTTCGTATTTTACATTTTTCTGATTTTATTAAAAATGTAAAATTAAAATAAAGACCTAATTTATTTCCAAAATTAATCTAATTAATTTCTAAAATTTGATTAAGTCCTATTTAAAAATAAACTCATGACAAATCCAACAATTAACAATTAAAATGTAAAAATGGACTATTTTTGTTATTTTCTTTGTATTTTATTCTAAAAATAACTTAACCACTAATTAAACCTAAAATATGGAATTAAATCCTAAATAAATGTCGAGTGTATTTTTATGTTTTCGTATGTACAAATAATCATGCAAACAATTAACAAAAATAACACAAAAATTCACAAAATTGGCTAATAATAAAAGAAATCATTTTGTTTGAATTTCTAGGAATAATTCATGTAGGGCAAAAATCACGTGCTCACAATACTGAGTTACATGATACTGGAATACTGGATCACACTGAGTTACATAATTCTGGAATACTGAATAGGACTAGACTGAGACATGTATTCTTGAACTGATTATGAACACTAAAACTACAACTGTTTATGGCATACTGCGCAATCTATACTAAGACTCGGGGGAATCAAACCCAAGTCTATATTGAATACGCACTGAGCTCATAACGTTCTGAATGAAAGTGGCGAACGAGTTATGAAGCTAGAGAATAGAAGTTCTACACCTATTCAAGGAACTAGGCTAAACTATATTTCTGAGGCAATTAGTAATGTCGTAAAAGAAATGTAGTGTAAGGAGAATCATTAACATTCTCAAACATAGAGAGTTAGCCTCACATACCTTAACTTCCTACTCTTGAGCGTAATACAACATTCGCTAACCCTTTCAACTTTAATCTATATCAATACAGATCAAAGGAATTCCATATTAGCAATAATTCTCATATTTTGGTTACTTAAGTATTTTCTCAAACACTTGGTGGCATAAAGCTTCGTAGTCCTTACTAATGGTGTCTCTACACCCAATAACACATTCTCTTGCTCATAGATAAATTCTAGTCTTAAATGGTTATAATCAATATTATTCTTTATCACCCATAAGGTAAATAACACCTTTAACCGATAATCAATAATCAGCATCCCAAACCTATAATCGTTCATACTTTTCTATTAAACCCATCAACTCATATATCATGAACTACAATCCAATGCTAGAAGCAATTAGAGGGTGAAAACATTACCTTTTTGAAGTTCAATCCCTTGAATTCGAGTTCTAGGGTTCCTTCTCTCAATAATGATGTCTCAATCGAATATCTAATGACATGGAGGGTTTACCTATGTTAATAATATATTTGGAAATTAAAATTAACTTATAATCACCATTAGAACTTACCTTGGGTGGTGAAGGGACCCTTAAGGAGTTAGGTTTTTTAGAGCTTTACTTTCTAGAGCAAGTTTTTATGTTTTTGGGCGCTGGGGGACGAAATAGGCATAAAAGAAATGACTCCCCAAGTCCGCCACCGCACCCATGTAGGCCAGACCACGGTAAATAGCAGGAACACTGCCTCACGACCGCGGTCACAGTCCCGGCGTGGTAGTTGTGCACTGTTCCTTAAAATGGGCATAACTTTTTGCACAGAGCTACTTTTGGGCTCCACAATATATAGTTGGAAAGATATTTCAAAGGCCTACAACTTTTATGTTTTGATTTTTTCCAAATTCTTTACAATGTTCACTAAACACTGCTGGAAGTCGGACCTTCTGCAAACTTAGTCGATTTTGTCGAATCTTACGCACCTTACTTTTTATCTTAATTTTGAAATAACTATTTTCAACCATAATCATTCCGATAGGAATTAATATGTCTAAAATATTAAATTAATACCCATTTAGTATATCCTCACCTAATCCGAATGTACGTGGTGTTACAAGCATGTGGCAAGACAAGATGAAAACATTATTATGCACGTGTAGCGAGACAAGGCAACCATTTACTTTACTAATTGCACACTTGGCGAGACAAGGTGTGCTGTATCAGGGATTGATTTGTGGTGACTTGTGATGGCCTGGGGGCATTCTTGTTGTTGATATTTGTATAGTGGTGCACTTATCTGTGTGAGTTCTTTCTTATGGAAAATTGTGGAAAAACAGTCTATGTGTTGTCCGTTTCTTTTTTTTTGTACTTACTAGCTGGTATGAACTATGTTAGAATACTTGCACAAGTATACATGTAGTTAAGCACCCTTATCAGTTAAGAGAATTCTTGATATTGTTAAGTATAGATGCACACCCTTGTTTACTTGCCTTCTATGTGAGAATGACTCTATTTGGCACGTGAACCGTCAGTGCGATCGTAAATTGTAATCAGAGAACAAGATGCCAAGTGTTAGGGTTAAGGAATTGGTACCTGTGAGTTGTGAATATTTTGAGGTTCGGTACCTCGTGGAGTTTGTTGGCTAAAACTTGATGTGAAAGTGGTTGTTTTTGGTTAAGTTGTTACTTGCCTTTCCTTATTTTGCGATAACCGGATTTAAACTGTGTTCTGTTCATTCTATTGTGTCATTATTATGGTGTTCCCCTGTTAGTTGTTATTTTCCTTTCCTACTGCAATTTTCGTATCATTTTGTCATTATGTGTAGTCTTTATATAGAATGTCATACTATGTTGTTTCTACACTTATACTTGTTTAGGTTATTTAGTCCAGTAGGTGTCTTGACTGTTCCTCGTCACTACTCCAATGAGGTTAGTCTTGATACTTGCTGGGTATCCTCGTGGTGTACTCATACTATACTTTTGCACATTTTTATGCAGATCAAGGTATTATGGAGTCACACGATCATTAGCTAGCTGTACAGATCTTGTGATGGAGACTCAAGGTAAACCTGCTGCTCCGTTCGCAGGCTTCGGAATCACCTTCTTATTTTCTATTTACACTGTTCACTCTCATTTTGAAACAGTTGTATTTTAGAGGTTTCCTAGCAAACTCTGTAGAGCTTATGACTTGTACTATCGGTTTGAGATTGTAATACTTGTATAGAGAATTCGAAATTTGGAATTTCTAATCTTTATTTATTTTGTTATTATTTTCAAAAGTTGTTAGGATTACCTAGTCCTTAAGACTAGGTCACAATACCAAACGAAGGGAAATTTGGGTCGTGATATTCAAAATCCGAAATTCAAAATCCAAATCATTTTCAAACACTTTTCTTATAACTTTTTTTATGATTATAAGTATGTGAAAAATTTTAAAGGAAATATAAAATAGATGGTGGGAAATAAAATATCTTAGAGAAGATGAGAGAATCAGGAAAAAATAGGAAATGTAGGAGTGACGGAAAGAAGAGTGGTGGAAAGTGTGGTCTGGAACTGCCATTTGTCAAATAATTAATAGCCTCATATGACTAATCATATTTGTGTGAGTCACAAAGTAAAATTTCTCATATTTTACCTACCTATGACTTTATGATCGCATATCCCTTTTTGACTATGTTATACTATACTGATAATCCAATCATTGAAGTCTATAATTGATGAAATAGTAAATGAAAGACATGACTTTCTTCTGATAATCTTTCTCAATGATTTGTACAAGTATATATATATATATAAAGCAATCATAAGATTTATAGAATTTTGGATCGTGACAGCTTATTATACAATAATAAGTAGAAACTAGACAAATGGACAAATAGGAATACATAGGAATATTCCTTTTTATTTTATTGCTATATATATATATATATATATATATATATAGCTAGGTAAGTCAAACAGTATAAGTTACTACTATAGTGGGAAATCATCAATATAATAAATAAAATTGTGAAAGAATTCAATAGAACTACCTCAATGACTTGCGTTATAAGTCATGAATCACTATAATTTAGAGTATAACTTCAGTTTGAGGAAAAATGCACCACTCGTTTGAAATTTGCATAAATAGAGTTATGACTTCTAATCTACTATGAATAAATGGTTGCTTGTATCGGAAGTGCTGGTACGTCCTCAATGCTAGACTCTCGAATTCCGCGACCGCTCTTTTCCAAATATCTGCATGTAAGGTACAGAAGTAATGTATGAGTATAACCGACCCCATATACCAATAAGAAATCATGGTCAACTCCCTCAATATCACAATCAATCATTTTCTAATAGCTCAAGTCAGGAGATTAAAGCAATAACTACTAAAATAATATAGTAAACCTACGAATATTCATAATACGAGGAATATGTTCAAAATATCAAATCAAATGGCATGTCAACACCCTTTGTGTATTTACCTCATTTTCTCAAAAACACACACACACACACACACACACATACACACACACACACACACACACATATATATATAATATATATAATATATATATATATATATATATATATATATATATATATATATATATATAAATATAAATATATGTAAATTTAGCATGCCAATACCCTTCGTACATTTATTTCATCTCACCAAGCATATGTATAACAATACCAACCAGGTAGAAAGAACACAAACAACAATGACAACTCAGGATAAAGATATGATTGCATACGTAAAAGAAAGACAACACAACATAATGCATGTCTCTCATCCTCGCTTGCACGGAAACACTCTTTGTGCCATGAACTCTCATCCTCACATTATAATGTAAAACAATGACACGACATCACCCTTCGTGCTTTACTCTCTTACTCACTAAGCACATATATATCAACAACTAGCAAGGTAGGGAGCACAGATAACATTAAGAAGGGTGGTTACTCTTGCACTAAAAAACAATTCAATAAATTTCAAAAACTACATTATTCAAGTATCTCAACAAATCTTAAACGTAATCTTCCACATGAATATGGAACCAAGTATCTCAATAAAACGCACATAAACAAGTATTCGTGATTTGGGTATAGTTATGATCGAATTAAGCACATCAACGATTTCACAAAGAGTCTATCATATCTAATCAAGTTGTAGCAGATTGAAACATGGTCTCTAGCATTGTATTCGTGTTCAAGTTTCACACCCTCAAGTTTAATTGTCTACAATTGCTTCCCACCAGCCTGGGTGTAAGAAAGTTTGAGATATGTGGTAAGTTCAAAAACATAGGAGATGGAATTTAAAAAAGAATAATTAGAATGAGTGAGAGCAGAAAATGGCACCAGGGTAGGAGACACAAGTGAAGCAAAACAATTTGGAGTGAGGTCAGTTAAAAAAACTGTATTACAAACATAATAAGACAAATACTTGAGAAGATGGTGTTCTCCAGTTGATCTTTATTCAGAAGTTAGAGGTGGAAGACTTAAAGGGATATTTTTAGGAACTTGTGAAAATTTTCTAAGGATGAGATATAGAGGGACTAACTAGTGGTGAAATGGGTGTCTTAAATTTAAAATGGGTGCACATAAGGAGACCTGGAGAGTATTGGGTATCCTGGAGAGTATTGGGGTATCGACTTTTAAAGAAGTATGATGATAAGAGTTTTGAATGATAGAGATTGGGAAGTTGGATGTGTAGAAAAATTCACTATATGTGCAGGGACATGTGCCAATGTTTTAGCAGGGAAAATGTGAGTAGGAGAACTAGTAGAAGAAAAAGGGTATACATTCTCAGGAAACACCACATCTCTGGAAACAATTTTTTTTACATTTCAAGTTGAGCAATTTATATTCCTTTTTCCTAAAAGGATACCCAAAAAATATGCACTTGATCGCCCTAGGATCCAACTTGAAACTATATACTAGTAGGGTGTAAGCATAACAGAGGCATCCAAAACTCTTTAGACAGTCATAAGAGGGAGGCTTCCCATAAAGTAATTCATAGGGAGTTTTCATTCTCAATAACTTAGAAGGGAATCTATTTATTAAAAAAGTGGTTGCCAACAAGTATTCTCCCCAAAATTGACCGGTGAAGAAGACCTCTACATGTTTCCAAAAGGTGCTTGTGTTTTCTCTCAACAACACCATATTGTTGGAAAAAGGAAACACAACTAGTTTGATGTATAATACTCTGAGAAGAAAGAAATTGCGATGTTTGGTGACTGCTTCCTAATTCTAAAGCATTATCTGATATGATGACTTTTATTTTGGATTGAAACTCTCTTTCTATCATGCTAATAAACTGTTTAAGAATTGTAAAAATATTGGACTTAGTACTAAGAAGAATGTCCAAGTCTCTCCCTCTGCAATAATCATCTACTTTGGTAAAGAAAATACCTGAATCCATCAAGAGTATATATTTTATAAGGCTCCAAGTATCCACATGAGTTAGATTAAATATTTTTTTAGAAGAAATGGAACTGATGGGAAAGGGAAATTTAGATTGTCTAGCTTTAGCATAAACATTACTAGGCAAAATACCAGGAGAAGTATTAGAACAAGAGATGGAAGAAATATCTCTCATACTAGAAAATAATATGTGACCTAATATGTTGTGCAAAAGCCTTACATCATGAATAACAGCTCCTAAAAATAAACTAGAATTTGAAAACTAATTGCTAATAATCTTCTTGGAAAGAGAACTACTAGTAACCCAATTACTATGATAAATTCAACTATAGACTTGAGTTGATGTGATCTGACTTATGCAACAGATATTTCCTGCTTCACCTTACCAAGCACCACTGGGCTCTTCATTGAAGGGTCCTACAACGTAGCACCAAGAGAGGAAAAGGTCAGGATAGAATCGAATTGTTTGTATAACTTATGAAAAGATAATAGATTGAATTTGGAACTTGGGACAAGTAAGACATGTGTAAGTGTAAAACCAGACATGATGGTCATACATCCTTATTGTGTGACCAAAACTCTAAGAGAATTAGGGAAAGTAACAAACAAGGGTCTAGGAAGGTCTATAGAATTAAACAAAAGGCTTAGATCTGAGGTCATGTGTTCTGTAGCTCATGAGTCTAAAATCCAAGAAACTAAGTTTAAAGATAGAATGAGTGAAATAGAGGTGAGAATAGAGACAAGTATACTAGCATAATTTGCAGTTGCAATGTCCTCAGAAACCTACTCACCATGTGCGCCAATTTTGACATGCTGAAGCAGCTGATAGAGACAATGAAATTGATCCTGGGTAATTGGCTTATCTTTTGCATTCACTTCCTGTCCTCCAACTTCAATTGTCCTTCAAACTCTACTCTTGTTCCGTTAAACACCCTAAATCAACCCGAGTCCCTCAGGACCTCAACCAAACATATCAACACGTCCCATAACATCATATGAACTTAATCAAATCTTCGAATCACTCAAAACAATATCAAAAATATCAAATTTCCCCCTGATTCAAGCCTAAGAACTTTTAAAATTCCGAATTCCACAAACGATGTCAAAACCTACCAAACCATGTCCGAATAAACTCAATATTTGCACACAAATCAGAAATAACACCATGAACCTACTCCAACTTCCGGAGATCCAATCCAACTCCGATATTAAAATTTCTACTGCCAGCCAAAATCGCCAAAATTTCAACTTTCGCCAATTCAAGCCTAACTCTAATAAAGACCTCTAAATCACATTCCGAATGCGCTATTAAGTCCAAAATCACCTAACGGAACTAATGGTACCGTCAAAATTCAAATTCGAGATTATTTACACATAAGTCAATATCCGGTCAACTTTTTTAACTTAAAGTTTCTCCTAAGAGACTAAGTGTCTCAATTTACTCCAAATTACCCCGGACCCGAACGAACTGATCCGGTAAGACATAATACAGCTGAAGAAAACAAATAAAGCAGAAAATAGGGAAAACATGACTACAACTCTCGAAACGACCGGCCAGGTCATTACAGTTAGTTGTTAAAATTATGTTTTCATTATTTATTGTTCCGCAAATGTTAGGATTACCTAGTCGTAGAGACTAGGTGTCGTCACGACATCTCATGATAGGAGGATTGGGTCGTGACATATAGTATCCTGCAATGTCCAAGTTCCCTTGAGCTAATTCACTAATTTATTTTTGTAGGTGATAGAGATGAGGGCCACTGCTTTGGCCAAACCTTTCCTCAGTCTCATTCCAGACCTACTGAGCAGTCTTAGAGTAGAGTACACACTTTGCTATCTCTTTGGAGAGTTAATTTAACAACCAAGATATCACCGTGTTGTTGCTGCGAGCCTGTGATTTGAAGGAATCAAAAGAAATCTTAGGTTCAACAATGGAACCATCAATGAAGTCAACCTTATTTTTGGCTGATAAAGCAATAAGTATCCCTTTGCGCCAGCCTTCATACCCTTTTTCATCGAAAACAACATTCACAAGCAACATCCCCGGTAATTTGAGAGATGGAGATAAAAGGAATGACTAGGGTTAGTAGCAGTTTTTTCAGCATCAGTCGGACCTGGGCTGTGCTTGAAGAAGAAATAGATTTTTCACCCGTTGAAAAGGAAACAGAAAGGTCTCAGAAAGAGTGTAAAAGAGAATAAGAAGAGGAAACCAAAAGCTAAAAAAGAAAAGAGGAATCTTGATTTAAAGCTCTGATACCATGATGAAATTTTAAATGAAAGACGTGAATTGTAGAAAATTCTTTTTTTCGATAATCTTTCTCAAAAATTTTTACAAGTATATATATAGTAAAAAAGAAGAAGAATATTCCTATGTATTCCTATTTGTCCACTTATCTAGCAAATACCTATGAAGATAAATACAAGAATAATATTTACAATAAAATTATTCACAATCCCTACGTATACAGTTTATTTATCCAGAATCTTCATAGGTTCTGCCATATGGACGCTCGTGATTTAATCCATCAAATAAACAATGGAAGGTGGTGATTAATTTAGTCCAAAAGATATATAAAACATGAGTTTTTCATCGATCTTTCATCATCTTTTACATTTATGTTTTTAGGTAGATCACCACTATTCTTCACAAAATTTTAAAACCTCATGCCAACAATAATTAACTCATTTAAAATCGAATGTTTTACTGCAATGACCTCATTAAAAAAAAAGAAGATTAATTAGGACTCTCCTACTTTATTCATCTTGCCACAATCAAATACTCTACTTATATTTCTAAAAGCAAATAATTTACCTTTTGCATAATCATATTAGTCATTTTTGTGTGAATTAAGTATATATTAATATATTATAACAATTAATTTATCTCAGTCTCAAATAAATTAGGTCCAAGGGTGGAGCTAAATACAAATTATGAGTTCGACAGAACCAGTAACTTTGATTCAAATCTTATTTTTGTATTAAAAAATTCACCTAATATGTATAAATAATTTATCTTAAGTCCACCAAGCAAATAAAAAAAACTCATACACCTAAAATCTTGCATTCTCTCTATGTAGCCGGTAATATGAATTCTTACTCATCAATTGAGTATTATTTATCAAAAAAGAAAAAGAAAATATTGAGTATTTATCAATCCAAGAAAAAAAAAATCCAAAGTGATCCGTTGTGTATTTTGATCCTTGATCGACACTCTTGAATACAAGTGGATGGTAGCTGCTGAATTTTAACGTATCATATCCTACATGGTCAAGTTACAAAGAAAAATGACATAAAAATTTTAAACATTTTTTCGGAGGAAGAAAATGGAGTGGTACATGCTAACATCTGCTAGGAAGATTGAAAAGTGAAAGTAACATTTGAAACTCGAAACTCGGCACATCCTAAGAACCAGAAAGCATCTTAATTTTGTTAGTGAATCTTTTTCTAAAATACATGTGAAATATCTAAATATACCTTTTCAAGTCATGAGCTTTATATATCTTTTGGTTGAAAGATGAATTGAGACTAGCAGCTTTCACGATTCGGTAAAAAATTAATTCAAACAGTAAATCGTAAAAACTTGAACCAAACTGAAAATCAAATTAAATTGGTTAAACAATCGATATTATTATTTTTTGATTTGGTTTGATTTAAATTTAATAAACCGACAACAAACCAAACAAAAAATTATATACACAAGTTTGAATTATCGGAAAAAGGGCCTGATATATCCCTCTACTATGATATATTATTCAATACCGTCCCCCGTTATACTTTCCGTCCATTAAAGCCCTTACCGTCCAACAAAGTTCCATATGTGCCCTTATTTTAATGGCTGGGCCACGTGGCACTATCTGAGAAGACTAAGAACCCACTACACTTAATAAACCTGACCCGCCCCAATTCCCCTGCGCCACCCGCCCGTTCCCAAAACATAATAACTAAGTAAATACACTAAAATCCCAGTAAAAAACACATAAGCAAAAGATAAAAAAGTGAGAAAAATGAACAACGAACGGGATGGGTTCCATCTAGGGTTTCTATCAGTGACAAAATTGCGGATCTAAGACTCAAAAAGGTGAGTTATTTCTTACAAAATTTCATGATTCAGCTAAGTAAAGTTGTGTTTCTGCTAATTTTGTTGAAGAATGTTTGATTTCTACCTGATGTTTCGAGCTAGGGTTTTTTCCCCTGGTAAATGTGCATATCAGAATGTTATTATACTTTATTTACTATGTAGTTTGTCGATTTAATGTTATTTTGTAGTGCATGTACATCTTTTGAGGTGGTCCTTTAATTTCTGATTTCTGATGGTCTATTATTGCTTTGAGTTGTGTCTTTTTGCTCATGTATGGTCGAATGGGGTCCAAATATCCCTTATGCATGTGATTAAGTACATTGGAAAGTGGTAGCCATACATTCTTTATTGTAATGTTCTGTATTCTTAACTGTTTTTTCCCCAATGTTATGCTTTCTTTACTGGTTTTTTCCCATTCTTTATTATTTTATTTATGATTTCTTTATTAAGTGGGGTCCATTTTGTATAAAGTTTTTTACATTGTCTTATTATGTTTGTAGATGGTTCTTGTTGACCTAGTTTTCAATTATGGGGTGACTGGATTCAAGAGCCACACCTAGTCTATTCAAAAAAGTTGGTCCACATCTGGAAAGAAAAGAATTCTGACCTATTATCCTTTAAAGATATAGTAGATGAATACATTCTTTTGTTAGGGTATATAGGGGTACAATAATTAATAATTGCTGGCCCATCTGGTAAGAATTATGAAGTTGAAGGAGATTTAGGGATTAGGAAGTTGCTGGCCCTTGTCTGTGATGAATTTAAGGTACTAAATGTCTATGCTGTAGATGAGTGTGAAGAAAGTGTTTGTGTCCCAAACATTGTCAACCATACTGAGGCTTACATATCTCAAGTATTAGTTGCTACTGATGATATTAGTAGTGAAGATAAAGATCAGGCATGTTCTGATGGCCTGACCTATAATTCTGAAGAGTTAGAACAATTTCAGGCTCAAAGGAATGTGCATCCTAATGAAAACCTTAATGAATACAAAGAGATTTATAAAGGCATGTATTTCAAGGACATTGCTGAAGCTAGAAAGTTCATGAATCTTTATTCATTGGTTAATCAAAAGAAATTAAAGCTGCTAAAAAGTGACAAAATTAGAGTGAGGTATAAGCGTGTAGAGGGATGCCCATTTAAATGTCTTATTTCCATTGAAAAGGGGAATGTGGGGTGTAGAGTGAAGACACTAAATCCAATACATGACTTTAATAGTGCTTTTGAGAACAGTAGGATTGAATATAGCACTATAGCTTACTACTTCAAGAAGAAGTTGCAAGACAACCCTAAGTATAAGGTGAAAGAAATGAGGGCAGGCCTGAAGAATTCATTTCAACTTAATGATAGTAAATCTAAGGTTAAAAGGGCAAAGAGAATGATATTGGAAAGTTTCACCGATGACCATAACAAGCTTGAAACATATGCCAATGCTTTGAGGGACAGTAATCCTGAGAGTGATGTGGTTATTAATTTATGTAAAGAAGCATTGTTGCAAGGCAAAAGGAAATTCCTTAGGATGTACATTTCTTTTCATGCATCGAAGATGGGGTACAAAGAGGTCTTGAGGCCATTTATTGGGCTTGATGGTACATTCTTAAAGGGGAAGGTTAAAGGACAACTACTAGTTGAAGTTGGGCAAGATAACATGAATCACTTTTATCCACTTGCTTGGGCTATAGTTGATAGGGAAACAAAAAGAAGTTGGACTTGATTTCTGGAGCTTATTCACAATTCATTGGACTTGAATATAGTCAATGGAGTCACATTTATGTCGGATATGTAAAAGGTATAAGACTCATTTCTTTACTTATTTCTGTACTCTTTTTTTTACTGTGTGTTTACTCTTTTTTTTTCAAAACTCTTTACTATTTTTTACTCTTTTCTTTAATGTTTCTTTACTCTTTTTTTTTCCAAACCTTTTTACTGTTTTTTACTCTTTTCTTTACTATTTATTTACTCTTTCTTTGCTGTTGATATGTACAGGGATTAATGGAGGCAATAAAGGCAGTACTTCCTGAAACAAAAGCATAGATTATGTGTGAGACATGTAGAGTCAAACTGGTGCAAAGAGTATAGAGGTCTTGAAATGAAGAAGTTACTTTGGTGAAGTGCTTAGGCCACTAATGAAGAAGACTTCAAGGATCAACTGAGCAAGTCGGGACAGTTGAAGGAAGCAGATGTTACAGACATGTTAAAGTACCCACCCCAGAGTTGGTGTAGGGCATACTTTGACACTGTTTGTAAAAATTAAGGTGTAGATAATAATTTTATAGAATCTTTCAATTATTGGATATTAGAAGCTAGATAAAAGCCCATCATCAAGATGTTGGAAGATATAAGACTCAAAGTAATGAATCAGTTGAGAAAACATGAATATGAGGTGAGAACTTGGAAGACAGACTACAGTCCTCAACGCATGAAGCTTTATACTGACTATCTGAAGATAGCTCATTCCATTGAGGTTCATTTCAATGGTGATGATGGATTTGAAATAGTAGAAGGGGTTGACAAATTCATTGTCAATTTACAGGGAAAAAGATGCACATGTAGAGGATGGGATCTTTCAGGAATCCCATGTCCTCATGCAATAAGATCATGCTTGTATTTAAAGGAAGATCCTTTGAAGGAGATGCACTGGTGGTACAACAAAGAAGCCTCTTTACTTACTTACAAGTATAAATTACAACATGTACCTGGTGAGAAATTCTAGAAACTAGATCCATCTCAAGCCATGGAACCTCCAGAACTGGTGAAACAAGCTGGCAGGCCTAAAGTCAAAAGAGATAGACAAAAGGATGAGGCAATCAAGAGGCAAGGAGAGTGGAGTCAGTCCAGAAAAGGCAGAATTATGACTTGTGGCAATTGTGGAGAGGCAAACCATAATGCAAGGGGATGTAAAAAGGTATAGACCCAATACTTAGCTATTATACATAATCTACTCCAACTATTTCTTTTTTATTATACTTAGTTGATATTAACTATTTCTTTTTTATATTAAATAGCCAATGAATGTGCAGAAAGTGGCAAAGAAGAAGCAGCCATCAAATGAAAATGATGGGTAGACATATAGGGCTAAGAAGCCAGCCAAAAGACAAAGGACTTTGATTAATGAAGACACTGATGATGATGAGGTATTGGCAGATATCAATTTATCAGCATCCTAAGTGTCCCAAACAAGTGAAGGCATTGGCAACAGTCAATCATTTATCTTTATGCCTACTCCAACTTTGGATGCTTTTTCTAATTTTGATGATGGACCTGAACCTCCATTAAGGCCTAGTATTATATCAGAATCACAAACTAGACTTATGGAAAGGCAGAAGGTTGGTATGAACACTGGGACAAGGACAATCAAGTTTACAGGAGATAACACAGGTTCAAGTGAACCTGCTGATCTTCCATACTCCCCAGTAAACTTGACATGGAATGGAAAGGCAACAATCTCTGGGAATTAATTGGAGATGCAAACAAGACAAAGAATTGGAAAGTTGAAGATAAGAAAAGGGCCTTGATAATCTAATTAGGACTTGTTTTGTTAGTTTGTAGCTAAAGTGAAACTTAAACACTTTGTTTATTTTTGTTAGTATTTGGAGTTAGATGCCTTGTTATTACTAAGGTTGAGTGAGTTTTCGAAGTTATAGCTGTGGCATCCAATTATCCAACTTGATGTAATAGGCAGAATTATGACTTGTTGAATTATTGCTGCTGCCCAGTTTTTGTTAATGGTACTGCCCAATTTTTTTGGCCTTGTTGCTTCCTAGTTTTTTGGCCTTGTTACTGCTGTCCTTAAGCAATTTTTTTGCATTATAGTGCTGCAGTTTTTTTGGCCTTGTTGCTGCCCAGTTTTTTGGCCTTGTTACTGCTGTCCTTAAGCAGTTATTTTGCATTATAGTGTTGCAATTTTTTTGACCTTGTTGCAGCAGTTTTTTGACCTTGTTACTGCTGTATTGTTGCCCAGTTTTACAAGTTTTTACTACAGTCCTGTTGTGTTATGTATAAGACAATTATATAAAGAATAGTGCTGCAGTATTTTGGCCTTGTTACTGCAGTTTTCTTCTACTTTTAGGCTAGTTAACAATTTCAGAATTATCATAAACAACATTCCAATAGTCATTAAGTTAACAATGTCGTTACAATACAAAATCCAACCATTAAAACATCTAATAGAAACTCCCAACAAGTTCAACATTCCAATATTCGACTATAAATACAACATTCCCCTTCTACAACCTACTTTCAGTATAATTTCACTTCATTATATAGGAGAATGCAAATCCAACTATTAGCGAGCATAAAATTGTGATGATCATCTTCAACTTCACCACTTTTGCTTCCAATTCCATATTTTTTTAACTTCAAAATTCTTCATAGAATCTATGAGTTCAATCTTTTCAGTCAGCCGGTCTCTTTCAACCTTAAGAGCTTCCAATGAAACATTCAACTATTGAATTATTGCTGGCAGCTGGGGATTGAGCATTAATCAACAATGTGTTCTATGCCAATGAAACCTTCCAAGGACATGTTAGTTAGCTGGGGATTGAGCGTTAATCAACAATGTGTTTTATGCCAAGGAAACAAGAGACTACTTGTTTTTGATATGCTCATATGCAACAATGTTGTGGCAGCAAGTAATGAGGTGGATTCAAGAAGATCAATTGAGTAATCACAACTGGGATCAACATCTTGAACGGATCATGAACAAAGCCAAAGGAAAGTCAAGTAGGGCCAGCATTTTCAGAATGGTGTTTACTGAAGCTTCGTATGCATTATGGATGGAAAGAAATACACGTATTTTTGAGCAAAGATGTCGTAGCAGTAAACTATTAGCATGAGAAATAGCTTATATATGTAATGTTAGAGTAGTTCCTAGAGCTAGAAAACAAATGCAGCAGTTTTTGATAGTAGAGTAACTTAGTTTAGCTATTTTTTAATTCAGTAGAATAGTTGATGATGAGATAGTCAACAGAGTATTATGCTGGACTATGGATTTGTACAGATTGATCTTTGGTGATGAATACAAAAGAAGTTAATTACCAAAAAAAAAAAAAAGAATACTGGGTATACCATTTAACATACTCTTTACAAAGTATATAATGATTTAACACTAATCATGGTAAACTTATGTGTAATATACCAAAATTTTAAAAATATTATTTAACATACTCAAAAAAAGTATAAACGATTCAATAGTAATTATGGTATACCAAAAGTAGTATACCAAGAATACTGGAAATACCATGATTGTTGAATCATGATATACGAATGTATAGTACACCAAAAATATTATTTAATATACTCAAATAAAGTATATTATGATTCAACAATGATCATGGTATACTATATATTACACAAAGATATTTGAATACCATTTAACGTACACAAATAAAGTATACCACAATTCAACTGAAATCATGGTATACTATGATATACCACACTTCAACAGTAATTATGGTATACTATTTGGTATATGTTGTATAATAATACACTAGCATAACAGAGTATACTATACAGTACACTTATATTTGAACATCACCAAAAAAATTAAAATTTCAACCAAAATTACACTTTTAATTAAAAATTCATAATTTCATTTGACTTGCTTCAGCTTTCAAATTAAATCTCAACCACTTGAACATGCCTAATAATTACATACGAAAATTCTTCATTTTGGACTTTACTGGTTTGGTTTGTATGTTGGACCAGATTTGAAGCTAAATTTTCGAATAGCTACTGTTGGTTGGGTCAAAGATGGAGGAACATTTGAATAACTCAATTGTTGCTTGTTCATACTGAAATCAAGTTGAAAAATATTGTTGATGCTTAAACTTAAAATACAACATTGGTTTTGGGCGAGATTTAGATGGAAAATTCGAAATCCATCATTGTTGAAATTTAAATTTTTTAAAATTTTGAATTTCATATCGGATATCTGGTGTACTAAAACTTTGAGAACTAATCTCGTGTAAGCAGATAAGATTCAAATAAAAAAATGCATCAGAAATCACCGACTAATTTGGAGAAAACTCGAGGCCACCATATATTGTTGAGATTTTAAAGCTTGGGTTTGAGATTTGATTTAAAAAGTTATCGCGAGAAATTAAGTAGGTGTTATTGAAAGCTGCTTAAAATAGACCAGTGAGATTGATTCTAAAGCTTGAGACGATTTGGGTGAGGATTGAAGTGATTTTGGATCGAATATTAAAGTTAAAATGTGAAGAAGAAGAGGAGGAGGAGGAGAATAGGCAAGAGGGGCCACCGTCGGGTAAATAAGAGAATATGGGCAGCAAAGGCCATTTTGTTTTGTAAGTGGCATTTTTTGTCTTAAGCCCTATTTCAAATTATAATGGTATAGTAGTTACGGGTCCAGTTAAATTAAAAAAAATTACCCCTGATAAAAACACGAAACACAATTTCATCGATTGGTATTGGAGTTCAAAGCTTTGACATGTGGACCCATTACACTATTTTTTTTTGGTAATTAAAAATCTATATATTATTAAAAAAAGAGGATAAAGTCCTCTTCTTAAGCCAAGTGGCAGCATAAAAAAAAGCCACATGGCATAATTAGTTTTTTAGTTAAAAATTAGTTATTAGTTATTATATTTGAATTTAAACATCTTTATATATATATATATATATAATCGAAAATATAAATATATAAAAAATAACTACCTATTCAAATTGGGTGGGAGTAGTTTCAAGTTGGAGTGTTAAAATTATTTTAAATAAAAATATTAAAAGAAGAGAATAAAGCCCTCTCCTTATGCCAAGTGGTAGCCTAGAAAAAAATATAATGGAATAATTAGTTAATAACAAAGAAATTATGTATTAAAAATTAACAAAGAAATTAACTACCTAAATTAACTTCTAAAACATGGGGAGAGTTGGTTTAGGTTAGTTAATTTCTTTATTTCATTTTTTAAAATCATTTTCTTTTTTATTTTTTGAAATTAAAAGTATATCTATTCATTAAAATTCAAACAATATTATCGAAAAAAATATAATAAAATTTAAAATAAAAAAATATATTTTCAAGAGTAATAAAATATATATCTTCTATTATATTATAAAACAATAGCAGATAAAAATATTAAACAAGTAATATGCTAATAATCTATCTATATATTATTAAAAGCCAGAGAAAAAGGAAACACATTAATACAAGTGGTAGCCTAGATAAAAGCCACATGACATAATTAGTTAATAAAAAAAAATTATTTATTATAAATTAACAAAGAAATTAACTACTCAAATATCGTTGAGGTTGGGTATATCGTATTGACAAATAAAATAACAATTGAAATTTATTAAAGCAATACGTTCTAATAGTATCAAACAAGAATGATTATAATTTAATTTTTTTTTAATATTGACCGCGCATCGCGCGGGTACGACTACTAGTATATATCTAAAGCAAACATACTTAAGAGTCATTACAACATGAGATTTGCCTAGGCCACGTGGTGCATATTCTATCTCTATCAAAAACTGAAATAGCAAAAGCAAGAGGAAAATAATGCAATATTAAGTCTTCAAAAATGTCCGGTCTGCATCCATTTTTTGCCAACTGGTTTGCCACTCCATTAGCTTCTCTGAATGAATACTTTAAGTGTGAAGATCACGCCTTAATCAATAAGGACCTGCAATCATCAATGATGTTTTAATAAAGGTAATTTTCACTTGTTAGCATGTTGATGAGTTCCTTGCAGTCAGTCTCGATGACTAAAGGAATCAGTCTTCCTTGGATGGCTAGTTTTAAACCCTATAAAAGAGACATGGCTTCCATATGGATATTTGTTTTGTGAGCAAACTCCATGTTAAAGCCTAACATCCAATTGCCATTACTATCTCTGAAAATTCCTCCTATTCCTCCCTTCCCAGGTTTCCCAGATATGAGCCATCGATATTTAAGTTGAAAAACCCTTCGTTTGGGGTTCCATTTGATATAGACAATCTTTTTTGTTAGGTTAGTAGGTCTCCATTTGGCCATGAAGATGTAACGAACCGGCTGTTTGTTTTGAGAGTATTAGCTCTGATCCCCTATATATTGTTTCCTCTATTTCATTTTATGCTTATGTGACTTGCCGGGAGGATTTATTTTTGGTTTCGGAGAGAAATGGGACACTTAGTGCCTAAAATGGAAGCTTAAGTTCTAGGAACTTGACCAAAGTTGGAATTCTATGAAGACGACTCCGGAATGGAGTTTCGTCGGTTCCGTTAGCTCCTTTGGGTGATTTTGGACTTAGGAGCGTGTCCGAATTATGACTTGGAGGTCTATAGTTGAATTAGGCTTGAAATGGCGAAAGTTGGATTTTTCGGAAGTTTGACTGGGAGTGGACTTTTTGATATCAGGGTCAGATTAGAGTTCCCGAAGTTAGAGTACGTCCGTAATGTCAAATATGACTTGTGTGCAAAATTTTGGATCAAGCGAACGTGATTTGATAGGTTTCGGCATCATTTGTAGAAGTTGGAATTTCCTAAGTTCATTAAACTTGAATTGGGGTGCGATTCGTATTTTTAGCGTTGTTTGATGTGGTTTGAAGGCTCGACTAAATTCGTATGATATTTTAGGACTTTTTGGTAGGTTTTGTTGAGGACCCGGGGAACTCCGATGAGTTTCAGATGGTTAACGGATCAATTTTGGACTTAGTGTTACGGCTGAAGCTTCAGAAGCTCTGGTGTCTGGTTTCCTTCTACGCATTCACGATGGTGCTCCCCGGTTCGCGTAGAAGAGTTAAGTGTTGCTGGGATTTTTGCCTTCGCATTTGCGATGAAGGTCGGCATTCGCGAAGCTGTGGAACCTTAGGTCTACGCGTCCGCATGAGGAACATCGCATTCGCATAGAGAAATGGCCAATTAGGGCCTCAAACTTTTAACCTATGCGACCGTATAGTGGTGCACGCGTTCGCGAAGGGTCTGGAAAGGAAAGCTCCGCTTTTGCGAGTGGGGCCCCAAGCATTTTACTACTTCGCGAATGCGAGGAAGCTTCTACGTTTGCGAAGAAGGAAGCACATGGGCAAATTTTAAAAGTTTAAAATCCAGGGTTTGACCTCATTTTCATTTTGGAACTATGAGAGCTCGGATTGAGGCAAAAATTTGCGGGATTTTCAGAGGAAACATTTGGTTAAGGATATTTGACTTGTTTTTAATTAATATGCACTAATCCATTATTAATTTCATCATTTAATTAAGGTTTTGGGTTGAGAAATTTGAGAAAAAGATTGTAAAGTTCTTAGATCGAATTTTGGGGTTTTGATTGAGGTTTTGCTATCAGATTTGAGTAATTTTGATATGGGTGGACTCATGGTTGAGCGGGTGTTCAGATTTTGTGACTTTTACCAGATTTCGAGACGAGGGTCCGAGTCGACTTTTTGGGGCGATTTTCTAATTTCTTGCTAAAGTCTTGATTTCATTGATTAGATTAGTTTCTTATAATTATATTTATTATGAAATTGCTTTTGGTTAGATTTGGGCCATTAGGAGTCGGAAAGTCGGGGAAAAGACATTCTTATTGACTTATTGAGCTTCGTTCGAGGTGAGTGACTTGTTTAACTTCGTGTGGGAAAAATCCCCCTTAGGATTTGGTACTGTTATAACAATTTTTGGTATGTGAGTGTCGTGTACCCGAGGTGATGAGTGCGTACACGGCTAAATATTGAAAAATTCGATTCTTGCTGAGTAGTCTTCTTTTAATTACTTAACTGAGTGCCCTAGCCTATGTAGTAATCGTGTTTAGCCTAATGTCACATGCCTATTTGGTTAAGATCTTACTTGCAATTTGTGCAACATGCTTAATTGAATTACTTGTTTCCTTGATTTGTATTCAGTCTTTAACTATAGGATTTCTTGTTGTAAATTTGTTTCTCCTTAAGTTGTGAGTTGTGTATTTACTTTTGGGAGTACGAGGCGGTACCTCGGGAGATCCCCTGTTGCATATTTACTTTTGGGTCTACGAGGCGATACCTCGGGAGATCCCCTGTCGCATAATTACTTTTGGACTATGAGGCGGTGCTTTGGGAGCTCCCCTGCTGAGTATTTACTTTTGGAACTATGAGACAGTACCTCGTGAGCGCCCCAATTGTTTATCCCTATGTTTTGCTTTGTTACCTTTATGTAATTTCTCATTGTTAAATTCTCGATCTTTTTCATTATATTGCTATATCTCTTGCCTTAATTATTATATTCCAATAGGTCCTTGACCTGACCTCGTCAGAACTCTCCCGAGGTTAGGCTTGAAAATTATTGCGTACCCTTGTGGTGTACTCATGCTACTCTTATGCACATGTTATGTGTGCAGACGCAGGTACTTCCTACCAGCCCCACTATTAGTAGAGAGTATGTGATGCTGCTATAGAGACTTCATGGTATATCTGACAGCGTCCGCAGAACTCGGAGTTCCCCTCTATCCTTTTATGTGGTTCTTCTTAGTTTCCTAGATGTTAATGTATAGAGACAGTTAGAACAATTCCTTGGAGCATTTGACTTGCCACTACCGGGTCTTTAGGAGATGTTTATACTCGGAGTTGGTATTACTTGTACATGTCAAGCGACAGTTTTCCAGCTTATATATATATACACACACACATACACACACACACACATACAGACACACACACACATACTGTTGTTGTTAAGGTTTAGTCGTTATTTATGTTATTATTTCAGTTATTCCGCAACTGTTAGACTTACCTAATCTTAGATACTAGGTGCCATCACGACATCTTATGAAAGGAGATTTGGGTCGTGACAAGTTGGTATCAGAGCTCTAGGTTCATAGGTGTTATGAGTCACAAGCAGGTCTAGTAGAGTTTTGCGGAATGGTACGGAGACATATGTACTTATCCTCGGGAGCCTATGGAACTGTTAGGAAAATTTCACTTCCTTGATTCCTTTTCGTGCAAAATTGCTGACTTTGGAATTCTAAACTTCTGTCTTCTATTCTCTCACAGATTGTGAGGATACGTATATCTGGATCAGATGACCAGGCACCTGTACCCCATACTAGAGCTGCGAGAGGCCAGGGACGGGGTAAAGGCGAAGGACGTCCATGCGGTGCAGCCAGAGCACCCCCGCGAGCTGTGACAGAGGAGCCACTAGTAGCTCCAATCGAAGCGTAGGCACCTGAGACGCCAGTTATTGCACCAGCTCTTTAGGAGACCCTTGCACAATTTTTGAGCATGTTCGATACTTTAGCTCAAGCAGAGTTGATCCCACTTGCTCCTACCACATCTTAGATCGGGGGAGGAGTACATACTTTCGTATCCCGCACCCTCGAGCAACGGGTTTGGGTCAACTAGGTTCTAGAGGTCATACCAGTGCAGCTGGTAGCCCTAGTTCGGCCGAGGGTAGGGCATCAATTTCTGAGGAGGAGCAACTCAGGATCGAGAGGTACAAGAAGTACTACCCTCCTACTTTTAGTAGCCTATCATCAGAGGATTCCCAGGGTTTTCTTGAGGATTGCCACCGTATCCTCCTTACTATGGGTATAGTGGAGTATAGTGGGGTTTCTTTTACTACGTTCCAGCTTAGAGGAGCGGCCTATCAGTGGTGGAGTGCATATGAGTTGGGTAGTCCGGTGGAGGCATCTTCACTCACATGGACTCAGTTTTCGGATATGTTCTTGAGGAAGTATGTTCCCCAGAGTCTCAGATAGGCATGGCGCGCAGAGTTTGAGCAATTGCACCAGGGTTCTATGACTTTGTCAGAGTATGCAGTTCGATTAAGTGATTTGGCTAGACATGCACCAGCCTGGTTACAATAGTTCGAGAGGGGGTCCGTCGATTTATCGAGGGGCTCAACCCCAATATCAGATTTAGCATGGCTCGAGAGTTGGAGATGGACATCCCATACCAACATGTAGTGGGGATTGCTAGGATATTGGAGGGTATGCTGATTCGGGAGAGAGAGGAGAGAGAGGCCAAGAGGTCCTAAGAGCCTGGCACTTATAGTGGTACTCATGCCCCAGCGACAACTCGTCATGGTAGGGGCTATGTGAGTCGCCCTATTCATTCATCACTTCTAGCCGCTAGTGGTATTCCGACCACTCTTAGGCCCAGGATCCTTATTATGCACCGCCATTATCTAGTGCAACTCCTGCACGGGGTGCTTTCAATGGTCAATCCAGCCGACATGTCCCAAGCCAGCTACAACATCCACACCCTCTGAGAGCTTGTTTTGAGTGTGGCGACACTTGCCATATGGTGAGGGATTGCCCTAGACTTAGGAGGGATACACCTCCATAGACTACTCAGGCACCATGTGCTCCACCGGGTTCCCAATCTATGGTTACCGAACTAGCTACCACTCCACCTACTCAGCCAGCTCGAGTTGGAGGTCGGGCAGGTAGAGGTCACCCTAGAGGGGAAGGCCAGGCTAGATATTATTCCCTTCTTTCTCATACAGAGGCAGTTGCATCCGACTCTGTCATTACAGGTATTGCTCCGATCTATCATAGAGATGAATCAATCTTATTTGATCTAGGATCTACTTATTCCTATGTGTTATCTTATTTTTGCTCCCTATTTTGGTGTATCTCGCGATTCCTTGTATTCTCCTATCTATGTGTCTACACCTGTAGGAGATTCTATTATTGTTGACTGTGTGTACTGATCGTGTTTGGTTGTTCTTAGTGGTTTTGAGGCCAGAGCTTATTTATTATTGCTTAGTATGGTAGACTATGATATTATTTTGGGCGTGGACTGGTTATCGACCCATTATGTTATTCTTGATTGTCACACCAAGACCATGACGTTGTATATACTAAGATTACCTCAGTTGGAGTGGAGAGGTACCTTAGATTATATTCCGAGCAGAGTTATTTCATTTTAAATGGCTCAACGAATGGTTGATAAGGGGTGTAACGCATATTTAGCTTATGTGAGAGATGTCAGTATTGATACCCCTATAATTAAGTAAGTTCCAGTAGTGAGGGATTGTCCATATGTATTTCTAACGGTTCTTTTGGGCATGCCGTTCGACAGGGATATCGACTTTGGTATTAATTTATTACCGGGCACTCAGCCATCTCTATTCCTCCATATTGTATGGCCCTTCCTGAATTGAAGGAGTTAAAGGAGCAGTTATAGGAGTTGTTTGATAAGGGCTTCATTCGGCCCAGTGTGTCACCTTAGGGTGCTCCCGTCTTGTTTGTGAAGAAGAAGGATGGTTCTATGCGTATGTGCATTGATTATCGCCAATTGAACAAAGTTGCAGTGAAGAATAGGTATCCATTACCTCGTATTGATGACCTATTTGATCAATTACAGGGTGCCAGATTGTTTCCAAGATTGACTTACGTTCAGGCTAACATCAATTGAAGATTCGGGAGCCAGATATCCCGAATATTGCTTCCAGGACTCGGTATGGTCACTAGAAGTTACTTATTATGTCATTTGGGCTGAACAACGCCCCAGCAACATTCATGCATTTGATGCACAGTGTATTCCGGCCCTATCTTGACTCATTCTTCATTGTGTTACTGAAGACATTCTGGTGTACTCCCGGAGTTGGGAGGATCATGAGCAGCACCTGAGGACTGTGCTTCAGACCTTGAGAGAAAAGAAGTTATATGCAAAATTCTCAAAGTGTGAGTTCTGGCTAGATTAAGTGGCATATTTGGGTCACGTAGTATCGAGTGAAAGGATAAAGGTGGATTTGAAGAAGGTTGAAGCAGTGCAGAGTTGGTCCAGACCGTCCTTGGCTACAGAGATTCAGAGTTTTCTTGTTTTGACAGGGTATTACCGTTGATTTGTAGAGGTTTTCTCATCTATTGCAACACCTATGACCAGGCTGACCCAGAAGGGTGCTCCGTTCAGGTGGATAGAGAAATGTGAGGAGAGCTTTCAAAAGCTCAAGATAACTTTGGCTATGGCCCCAATATTGGTATTGCCTACAGGTTGGGTCTTATATTATGTATTATGATGTGTCACGTATTGGTCTCAGTGCGGTGTTGTTGCAGGACCGTAGGGTGATTACCTACGCGTCTAGACAGTTGAAGGTGCATTAGAAAAACTATCCTGTCCATGACCTTGAGTTAGCAGCTATTGTTCATGCCTTGAAGATTTGGTGGCACTATTTGTACGGTGTCCCTTGTGAGATCTAGACCGATCACCGGAGCTTGCAACATATGTTCAAAATGAAGGATCTTAACTTGCATCAGCGGAGGTGGTTGGAGCTACTTAAGGATTATGATATCACAATTTTGTACCATCTTGGGAAGGCTAATATGGTGACCGATGCCTTGAGTCGCAGGGCGTAGAGTTTGGGCAGCTTAGCATATCTACCAGCAATAGAGAGGCCATTGGCATTGGATATTTAGGCCTTGGATAACCAGTTTGTTAGATTGGATGATTTTGATCCGAGTCGAGTTTTGGCTTGTGTGGTTTCTCAATCTTATCTTTATGATCGTATCAAGGAGCTTCAGTATGATGACCCATATCTGCTTGTCCTTAAGGACACCAATCAGCACAACGATGCTAAGGAGGTTACTACTGGAGATGACGGTGCACTAAGGATGCGTGGCAGGCTATGTGTGCCCAATGTAGATGGTTTGCATGAGTTGATTCTCCAGGAGGCTCACAGTTCGTGGTACTCCATTCATCCAGGTGGCGTGAAGATGTAGTAGGACTTGAGACAATATTATTAGTGGAGGAGAATGAAGAAACACATAGTAGAGTATGTAGCTCAGTGCCTAAATTGAGTATGAGCATCAACGACCAGGTGGATTGCTCCTTAAGTTATGAGTTGTGTATTTACTTTTGGGACTAATGAGGCGGTACCTCGGGAGATCCCGGGTTGCATATTTACTTTTAGGACTACGAGGCGATACCTCGGGAGATCCCCTATTGCATATTTACTTTTGATTACGAGGCGGTACCCCGGAACATCCCCTATTGTTTATCCCTATGTGCTGCGTTGTTACCTTTTTGTAATTTCTCATTGTTAAATTCTCAGTCTTTTTCATTATATTGCTATATCTTCTACCTTAATTATTATATTCCAGTAGGGCCCTGACCTGACCTCATCACTACTCTACCGAGGTTAGGCTTATCACTTACTAGGTAGCATTGTGGTGTACTCATTCTACTATTCTGTACATGTTTTATGTGCAGACCCAGGAACCTCCTACCAGCCTCGCTATTAGTAGAGAGTACGTGCTGCTGCTATGGAGACTTCAAGGTATATTTGCCAGCGTTCGCAGACCTCGGAGGTCCCCTCTATCCATTTATGTTGTTCTTCTTATTTTTCATAGATGATGATGTATAGACATAATTAAAATAATTCCTTAGAGCTCGTGACTTGTGACTACCGACTCTTTGGGAGATGTTTATACTCGGAGTTGTTGGTTTTACTTGTACATGCCGAGCGACAGTTTTCCAGCTTATATATATTAAGGTTTAGCCGTTATTTCTGTTATTATTCTGCAACTGTTAGGCTTACCTAGTATTAGATACTAGGTGCCGTCACGACATCTTACGGAGAAAGATTTGGGTCATGATAGAATATGTATTCTCGAGCACTATTAATGGAAGGTTGATGTTAGGATATGTGTTGTTACCTTGAAAACCCCTTCCATTTCTAGTAGTCCACATGTACCAAAGAAGGAACGATAGAAAAACTAGCCAACTAATGTTGTGGTTAAAGAGCTTTTTTGATTTTAATTGGTATTTTAACCAGTTGAAATTCATTATTAAGTCGTTGAGGGTAATTGTGCTTTATGTGGCATAGTTCCTAAATTATCTTTGAATAGGTGCATCTGAATAGATTGTGCTAGATATTCTTTCTCCAAGCCGCATATAATGCATGATAAGTGTATATTTTGATCACTTATTAGTACCTTTTTACTTTTATTTTTGTCCAAAAATGTTGATTTATGTTCCCAAACCTAATGAAAGTGTGCAAATTATAGGAATGTTGGAGATTTGGGCTCAAATAAAGAAAACCAACTCAAAAAGGAGTATTCTGGCTCACAAGGCAAGAAAGGGCAAGGCAAGAAGGGGCGCAGAAGACCAAAAGTGCGGTCCGGCAGACCATACACAATTTGTGCGGCCGTAGAACATGGTCGCATTGACAAGAATCCAAAAAGTTCAGAGGGTGTGCAAAATGACCAAGACTGAAGCCTTGCCTGAAGTGCAGACCACACATGGATTGTGCGACTGCAGATCAAATTGTGCGACTGCAGAATCAATCTGCATGCAGACTTAGGCAATGTGCGGACAACACATGGAATTATGCGTCCGAAGAACCTCCCAAAGAGAATTTTTGTCATCAAATTTTGGGTCACTATAAATAGACCAGAACCCCTTTTTTTAGGTAAACTTTTGAAGTTTTCTTAGCTGTAGCCATTGTAGTTTACTATTTTGGTTCAAAAAAAAATCATAGATTATCATTTTGATTTTATATTATAGCTTTAATTAGTATTTCATCTTTATTATCTTCATTTTCTACTATGAGTAGCTAGACATCTACTAGGGTTGTGATCCAATTCTAGTGTGTAAACCTTATGAGTATCTAATTTAATGCATGTTTATGATTGGGTGTTTGTTATTAGCCTTGTTCATGCTTTAATTTAGAATTAATAGTTGCAAATATTGATTCATGCCTTTTTGACTTGGTCTTTACTTGAGAAAGATGGACCTAGTCTAGGAAAGCTTGACTAACAAGAAATTGGGCTAGTTTAGGATTTGACTAGCCTAGTTAAAGCGTTTGCACTAGAAATAGGGAAAACCCCACTTGATCTCATTCAACTATTTAGCTTGATACCCATTTGGGCTTCAGAAAGCCAAATTGGGCAAAATCACTCTATGACCGAGCGATATTGAGTGGGTAATTTAGAGTTGAGAGCTATAATACACCCTAATTAATAAAATAAGTATTAACATAATTAACTCATTAAGTGAACACCTAGGCGAATGTTACATCCCTAAGCTTTTTACCTATTTGAAAACAACAAAAAACAATTAGTCAATTTCTAGCTTCATTTCTCTAGTTGATTATTGATAGTGTACTGTATAGAAGTAAATTTCACAACCGACTTGATTGGAAGTGTATTTAAGTTGTTTCGTTTTCACGCATCAAATATACACCCTAATTCCCATTGTTAGCTCCCTGAGGAAATCGATCCCGACTCATAGTTGGGTACTATTCTTCTGATGATCTCTTCCACTCATTGTTGAGTGTGGATTGTGAATGGATCAGTGCACATATCGCTAGGGCTAATATTTTGCTTTGATAATAGTTTAGTAGTTGGGAGTCTATTGAGAGCAACTAATCAAATAAAGTATTTCATTTTGTTAAGGGCGTTACATTTCCAAATCCAAGTGTAATCTAGGTTATTATCAATATCTAAAGTGTCTTGTTTAGAGATGATATCATAGGTTGCCTTAATGGAGAAAAGGTTGTGGCCAGGAGAGTTCCAAGTGATTCTATCCTTGCTTGGTTGGAAATGCTTAATATAAGTACTATGTATTTTTAATTTTACATCTCCCGGCATCTCAAAGGATAGTCTAGTTAAATCAAAATGGTCATTCTTTATATTGGATTTTAACTTCATGTCTAAGTCTTACTTGTTTAGAGGACCCTGAATGGATTGCCTAATGGTACCATCATGGTTTATCTAGTGGCTATTCCATAAGTTAGTGCCATTAGCTATAAGCCATTTGGTACCCTCATTACAGATAGTAGTTCCTCTGCAAATATTCTTCCATATATGAGAGGCTGTTGAACTCGGCTTATTTATTCGATTCATAATTCTTCTACTACCATACTTATTGTGTAACACTTGTGCCCATAAGGCCTCCTTACTAATGCCAGGCCATGCTAGCATTAAAGATAGTATTTTTGTATTAGGCTTTATGTAGGCGTAACCCTCCTTTGCATTTTGTTTTGGTGACTTTATTCCAATTTAAAAGGTGATATTTTCTTTTCTCCTCTGTGCTACCCCAAAAGAAGTTTCATTGGATAGAGTTAATCTTATTGAGGAAGGATGAATATTTGCATAGTGTCATTTGGGATGGCCGCTAGGGAGGATTTTATGAGAGTGGTTCTTCCAGCTATGTTTAGAAAATTTATTTTTCAACCCTTAAGCATATTGTTTAGTCGGTCTATAATAAATTGGAAATCCTTTTTAGAGAGTCTTTAGTTTGTCATAGGAAAACCTACGTATTTGTCATGCCCCGACTTTGGAAAGCACAACCGGTACTCAACCGAGATAATCCAATCAAGCAAGCCTGCTAAATAATTTCTACCCGACCTTACCCATGAATAAAGTGAAGATATATTCCTTTAGTTAGACAATGAAAAGATCACGTGAACAACATAATTTTATTACTACTAGTTACTTCATTTATAATTTTCAAAATACATTGCACATTAAAAGTTTGAACTGGAACAATGATACAAATGCAATATTTTTTAGTTTGACTTTTCAACTAATATACAACCCACACTATGTCTACGGAGCCTCTAATAGAGACAAGAGAGTAATATGATGGTGCCGGCAATAAAGCCCCGACTATACCTCAAAACACTATACATAAGAAACGAAAGATACAAGATCCCGATATAAAGTGGGCTCAACAAATCAAAAGAGAAGAGGATGTACCACTATAATCGATCAATGCCGCCTGCTGGACCATTTGCATCCATTAAAGATGCAACGCCACCGGAAAAAGAAATATGGAATAGTACTAGTATGTTAGACTAATCATCCTCTCGAAGAATCGAGTAACAGTACAAGAAAAAATAACATAAGATCAATGAAAGCCTCAAACAATATAAATGCATTAAGTTAGGAGCAAGATAACGTTTAAAGTAAATTTCAATATTTAGGTTGAGAGATCTTTAGTACCAATATACCACCATATTTTCAGTACGGAGTCCGATCACGGCCTGATCGGCTAAGTCATCTCACCCCAAGACATCCAACCACAACACCACCATGTGCGCGACAATGCCGTCCGATCTCAGCTTGATCGGCTAAGCTGTCTCCACAATATTTTGTGGGTCGACATCACTTTACGCTAGCAATCATCTCATCCTAATTAAATGGAATAATCTCAATACATCAATCTCATTTCATTTAATGAGAATATTCTCAATATATCAATATAGGGATTTACCCCTCAATCACTCCTATACTGGCACATGTAGTTTCGAGGTTAGATTATTTTAACCTACCCTTCCTCGAGACTAAACATTACTCCCAAAATATTTATTATAAAAGGAGTTATATTTTATTTTATAATTTTCACACATCTTTTTATTTCATTGGCTAGTGACCACAAGTGTAATTTCGTTCTTGGCACGTCGGCCGTATTTCATATTTCATACTCCATACTTTTATTTTCAGGCACATCATGAGTTATCAACGATAAGGGCATCTATAATCAAGGCTTTAAGTTCATATATGAGCAAAACGAGTTTTAAGCGCATTGAGTTTTTCTTCCATAATTAAGCCTAATAACTTGCAATTGAAACGTAATTTTAAATCATAACACCTTTGATACATTGGTCATACTTGGTTACATTTTCGGAGGAGATCATGATATGATAGGAACCATTAGATGAACACATTTTGAGTACATACATGTCACGATCCTAAACCTAGACCCGGTTGTGATGACGCATCTCGTGAAGATAAGGCCAGCCGACACAAATTAAACAGATATAATGATTCATAATCAAGTCATTATAATGATAAATCCCAAAATAAAGTGAAATATATCAATTACGGAAACAAAATACAGCCCGACATCAGGGTGTCACAAGTCACAAGCATCTACTAAGGTCTGAATACAACTAAGAGTCTAAAAATGTACTAAATACAGTTTAAGAAAGACAAGAGGGAGAAAAGCAGTGCTGCGAACGTCGGGCAGCTACCTTGCTAACTCCAATGACTATGCCACTGAGCAATTAACACCCACTATCGGGTTCAAAAATACCTGAATCTGCACACATGGTGCAGGGAGTAATGTGAGTACGCCAACTCAATAAGTAATAAAAGTAAATGAAAGCTGAGCATGAGAAAATACGTAAGCCACGTCATAACGCTACAGCAAATGCAGTACATTTCCAAAATAGTACAGAAATCATTTACTTCGTAAATCAAGCTCAGTTTATGTAAAACCTCTTAAAACAACTTTCAATAGTTTTAAATGACTGATAAAACAGTGAGTAAAATAATAAAAACGTGAACAGCCCCCGGGCAAAATATGTACCACAAACCGCCCCTCGAGCATAATATAATTAAAACCAGCCCCTTGGGCTACCTCACAATCACTCGTAATCAGCCCCTTGGGCATAACATGAATCAAGAATCGCCCCTCAGGCAACATGGATCAAGAACAGCCCCTCGGGCTCCAATATGAAACAACAAACAGCCCCTAGGGCTACAACACATCACACACACTTGGTACCCGCGCTTACTGGGGGTATACAGACTACGGGAGGGGCTCCTGGTCAAAGCGCAATAACAAGCCATCGCACGTTATAATCAATCCAGCCCTTGGCCTCATATAATAAACAGAATCATCACACTGGGTACCCGCGCTCACTGGGGGTTTACAGACTCTTGGAGGGCCCCTTACGGCCCAAGCGCAATATTAAGCCATCTCGTGGCATATAGGCTCTTGACCTCATACCAATCACAAGCCACCTCGTGGTATAATAATCAGGCCCTTGGCCTCTCATATATCACTAATCGATTGCGACGCGCAGCCCGATCCCATGATAACCTCACAATACAGGTCCTCGGCTTTACTCAGTCAGATCTCATTCAAGCCCCTTGGGCTGACAGTAAAACAAGTACTCGGCTCAAAATCATTTTTGAAATCAAAGGAGTGAATAAAATCGAGTTATGAAAATAGTAAGAACATACTGAGTGTAAACATTAAACCAAACAATGAGGTAAAAATAGTAGTAAAACCCCCGAAGGGTCTAACCAATCGGTACAAGGCCCAAACACGGCATTTAGCCCCAAACAAACTAATATTTTCTAAAATATAACAATATTAAATAATTCTTAAGTAAAATACGCGACTTAATAGTCGTATGGGATGGACCAAGTCACAATCCCCAACAGTGCACGACCCCACACTCCTCCTCTAGCATGTGCATCACCTCAAAGTAGCATGACGATGTGAAATTCGGGGTTTCATACCCTCAGGACAAACATTTACAATCATTACTTACCTGTATCCAGTCCAAACTCTAGCCCGCGATGCCTTTGCCCCTTGAATCGGCCTCCAAATGCTCCAAATCTAACCAAAATCAGTATATTATCATCAACATACGCTAAAGGAACAAAGTCCAAGCGAAAATTATCAAATTACATAAAAAATCTCAAAATTGGCCAAACCCGACCCTCGGACCCACGTCTCGGAATCCGATAAAAATCACAAAATCCGACAACCTATTCAACCACGAGTCCAACCATACCAAAATTACTAAATTTTGATAAAAATTCGACCTCCAATTCTTCAAATCTCACTTTTAAATTCCTAGGTCCAAATCCCCAATTTATACCTCAAAAGCATGTAATCTAGTCGGATTATTCGATGATAATTCAATATTATGGAGTAGAAATGATCACAAGTGACTTAACTCAAGATTTCCCATGACTCGTCGCTCAAAAATCGCCCCAGGCCACGTTCTTTTCGTCCAAAAATGTGGGAATGAGCTAAAAATACAAGACAACTCAATAAAACACAATTATAACTGCTAAAAGCCCCATTCCCGTCGCTAAAAGTGCCTAAAGGTAAGCACCAGATCTTGCTGCACCAGCAATATTTATTTTCACTAAAAAGGCTCTAACTCCACCATACGAACTCGGAATTCGATGATTCTTGTTCTTATGAGTCACAAATAATAATACTAACATAGGCCTTCAAGTGAAACTCAATTCGGAGCTCATTTGCTCAGTGCGATACCCATTTCACCCGTTAAACACTTAACTCATGTTTCGCGTCAAAAACCCAATCACGACTTGATGAAATTAGACCAAACTTTCCAGATCACTCCTATAATTCATTATCAAAATTCTGAAAGTCTTGAAATCAAATTTCGATCACTAGAACTAAAACTGGACCTTTAGATCATTACATGCTTATGCTCAAAATGACAAAATCTTCCAAAACTTATCCGAGCCTAATGGGGCCCCGACCAAACATGCTAACACACCCCATAACATCATTCACACTTATTCCAGTGTTTGGAATGCTCAAAACAACATCAAAATATCGAATCACCCTCAGATTCAAGCCTAAGAATTCCAAAACTTCCGAATTCTGAATTCGATCAAAAAGTCTATCAAACCTCGTCCAAATGACCTGAAATTTTGCACACACGTCACAAATGATATAATGGACCTACTCCAATTTCTGGAATTTCATTCCGACCCCTATATCAAAATCTCACCTATCAACCGAAAAACGCCAAAATTCCAATTTCGCCAATTCAAGCCTAAATCTACTCCAGACCTCCAAAAAACATTTCGATCACGCTCATAAGTCCCAAACCACCTAACGGAGGCCAAATCATAAAAATTCCAATCCGAGATCATATGCTAACAAGTCAAAACTTGGTCAAACCTTTCAAAATTTTAAGCTTCAAACTGAGAACTGTTCTTCCAAATTCATTCAGACCATCCTGAAAACCAAAACCGACAATTTAAATAAGTCATAATACATCATAGGGGGCTAGTCATGCCCAGAAACCGGCGAGAAAAGTGCAAAAGCTCAAAGTGACTGTCGGGTCGTTACATCCTCCCCCACTTAAACATATGTTCGTCCTCAAACGTGCCCAGAGTTGTTCTGGAAACCATCAAATCCCTGTGTAACCTTACCGTGCACATACTGGGGGTGATCCCACATCCCTAATCTCATATAGGTCCGATAACACAATGTAACTGAAATTTCACAATCCAACCTAGCCCATAAACCTTAGAACCAGATTTCCACTTCTCAAAATCATCTACAAGATTGGAATCTCACATTTATACTCTGAATAAGCCCGAACAAGCTATAACAAGCCATACCTGCAACCTTGGATGCAATTACATGATATACCACATATCTCAAACTCTTGTAGCGATAACTTCTGATCATAACAATTGCTCAGAACAACCGAATATCGATAATAAACCTCTTATCAAATAAAGCCTTATTCTGACACTTTTGTATACCTCCAATGATGAATAAAACATGCAGAAAGTCATAACCATTCCTCAGATCAACCAATCATGGAGCTCCCTCTCCGTTGACAAGGACCATAGCAAATTTCTGAGCCGAACATCGATATTATCCTTCTAACATACTAAAATCGAATCTGTTTGTATTCATTCTAGATCCCAATGATCTCATCTAATCAAACACAACGACTCTAGTAATATGACACATCAATAAGATCTAAAGCCTCAACTCGTGCAACCCGTGCACCAATAAGCAACAACACGAACATACTCAAATCGTGAAAATGACTCAAATGAGAGAGCTGCGCCGCAAGCTCACCATTACCACCACACACAATGCCGAGAACCCATCACACATCATAGAAACAGAACACACAAGTCTAACCCGAAGGGTCATACCCCCACATAACTTGCTACAATGTGTGACCCTAGCCAAGCAATGGTCCACATGAAATACCTCAAGTCACTATGCTCAAAATCAACAACCCCACGCAATTTGATGTCTAGCACCCAAAAGTAAATCACCATAACCATGGAGAAGAAAATGACGCAATGCCATATCAATTTGAGAGAACACATCCAATGCACGATCAATCATGAAATACCCTAATACCCGTCATACTCAAACTCTGCTATAAAGCCCAAATAGCAACGCATCATATGTGCATATAACCAACAAATCACAACTCCTCGTAACATAGAAGACTAACTCATAGATCACCCCAGAACACGGATAAGTTAAAAAACAATCGAATGGCACATCTCTCAACAATAACAGCTCGGAGTCAACAAAGTCGGCCCGATGCAAAACACACATCCATATTGGTCTATCAATAAACCCTTATCAAAGAGTCTGGAAGCTGCTCCTTCAACTCCTTTAACTCCGACGATGCCATACGATACGATGCCCAGCCCCAAATCAATACCGAAACCAACAACCCTGCCCGACGGCAGGAAACCCATCCGAAAAAATCCCTTACCATCTGAACTAAATCAATGGTAGGAGTCTCTGCATTGATGTCCCTCACAAAGGCCAAACAAGGAGGAAACTCCTTCCCAATCATCTACTGGATCTTTAAAAAGAAATCACCTTACCGAGAACATAAACCATCGAACCTCGCCACTCAATCTGTGGCGTCCCCGGCACAGCCGACGTTGCCGTCTTAGTGCAACAATCCAGAATAACACGACACGGAGGCAACCAGTCCATACCCAATATCACACCAAAATCTAGCATACTAAGCAACAAAGATCCACTCGGGTCTCCAAACCTCCAATAGTTACCATACAAGACCGATATACACGGTCCACAACCACGACCTAACCTGTTTATGAGGACTCCAAGTCTCCAAATCCATACAACACACGAATAACCATATTCGATCATAACTCTACCATCCGAATATACAACATACCTCTAATATCCAATCATTCCACGAGAGGTACTTCTACAATTCTTCTATGCCACCAAGCAAACTCGAATATCAGCAGCCGATCCAACAAGAGAGTGCCACAATACTAATGAAGTATCCTCAACTAAAACACATCGCCCTTTCTAAAATGTATACCCTCATCAAGCCACACCAATCAGTGATCTCACTTATCTAGTCATCTGAAATTGTCCAGGCTACCTAAAAATTTGTGAACTTCCTTTCAAAACTAAACCATGACCTTACACATGAAAATCTAAATACTACACAACATACCACATATACCATACTATCCTAGGATAAACATGAGAACTTCATATCCATTCCGAGCCACAAGCAACTGCGTACTCAACTAGCCAAGAACTTTCCAGTGATCCCATCTAGAGGAAAATCACTATACATCCCATGCTCCTCACACTCGTAGAAAATATACATCATTGCCGCGAAACACGTGTAGAAACTCATTACCTCATAAGCACCCAAAGAACTAATCATATCCTTACCATGCCGACCTAGCCTACTACCAAGCTATCCCCATCTATTTGAGTTTCCTTCTGATTTACCTTTAACTTGATATTTCTTCTTGTTATAACACCACACCGTCTAAGGCTTATAAACCATTGTATTCTCCTGAAGCACCCCCAAAAGTACCACAACCGAGTTGCCCGCTCTAAAGAGACCTTCTGCAAATCTAAAGTCATTACCTCTACCTTCCTGATATCGGTATGTAGAATTCATAATGATACAAAAATGCCACAAGTCCTAACATCATCCCATATAAATCTCAGTTTCTATCCAACACACCTCCTATAGATTCCCAATTACTACATATAAATCTTGAATCCTTCAAAACCATTCTCGGAGTCATCCATTCTACTCCTGTTTTAATTAGACTGATCAAACGAACCGAACGACCTGTGCTCCAATAACACTTCGACACCGTAGAATGTAACCTCACCTTAATGCAACCAAGCAACTTCCTGTTCTGTAAACCGTACATCCTTTACCAATAACAACTCAAGTCATTTCGTGATTCTCATACACCCATAAAGCATAACATAACCTTTATTGAAATTTCCTTTACTCGAGCTATCCTCGATCACAATCTCTGTAAGCCATAACTAATTCACCAGTACGTCTCAAACTAGAACCAATATAGCACATAACCGTGCGATTAACTAATCAACAATAGCCTTCCCCACTTAGCTCAAAGCCACAGATCAAAACACACAATAACTCATAATGAATATACTCTATTATTGCCATAATACCATGGTGAAATTAAAGTCAATCCTTCATAAGCTCGGGCGACACAGCTTATTTAGTACTTCAAATCTCTCTACAAATCTCGTATTCACCTCCGTAACAGTCAAGCCCACTCTCTTAAGCGACCCAAATTTAAATTGCAACACATATACTTCACTGGAAAATGAGATCTTCCAACAACAACATAAGGATCACACAACTTCAGAACATTCCGCAGGAGGTAACCCACTTGCTTCACCTCAAACTAACATCTCTTTATACCCTTCCACCCTTATGAATATTATGCAGTCATTTAATCTTCCTGAGTCTGAACTCATATCACAACGCGAAGTCTACTTCACTTCCCAACTAGGCAACATGAAAAGATCCTTCATTTTACCCACAACTCGGGCTATACATCAAATCACGATGGAAATCAAACACCAAATAGTTCTTGCTGCCCCAAAGAAGACCCTTTCTCATCTCCTCCAATTCATATGAACACATCTCGCAGTCACATCACACTCATCACGTAACTATCCAGTCATCACTCACTTCCCTTAATAGGGACACAATCGAACATATAGATCCAGAAACACGCACTCGCGCAATCAATAGCTCAGGGCTCAAGATATAGGCAAAATCCAGCCTCAAGTCTTCTAGACTGGCCCAACATCAACACACACAGATCATATCTCGCCCCTCGATTAGGGAATCACTAGCCATCAATGCACATCTGGTACTGAGCACTCATGCGTGCATACAAATACGTGGAAGGAATTCAAAGAGTTACCTTTCAAGCTGAATCAAAGACGCACGATAAGAGTTCAAGAATGTAAAGTTTTTCCTAAAGGTTCTGCAGCCTCCCAAGAATAAGTACATACGTCTCCATACCGATCCACGAGACTTTACTAAACCTGCTCATGACTTGTGAGACCTATGTAACCTAGGCTCAGATACCAACTTGTCATGACCCTAAACCTAGACCCAGTCATGATGGCACCTCTCGTGAAGACAATGCCAGCCGACACAAACCACAAGTTTAATTAAAAAATATAATGATTCATAATCAAGTCATTAATAATGATAAATCCCAAAATAAAGTGAAATATATCAATTGCAAAAACAAAACATGGCCCGACATCGGGGTGTCATAAGTCACAAGCATTTACTATGGTCTGAGTACAACTAAGAGTCTAAAAATGTACTAAATACAGTCTAAGGAAGACAAGAGGGAGAAAAAAATGCTGCGAACGTCGGACAACTACCTTGCTAACTCCAATGACTATGCCACTGGGCAATCAACACCCACTACCGGGTTCAAAAATATCTGAATCTGCACACAAGGTGCAGGGAGTAATGTGAGTATGCCAACTCAGTAAGTAATAAAAGTAAATGAAAGCTGAGTAGTAAGAAAACATGTAAGCCACGTCATAACGCTACAGCAAATGCAACACATTTCCAAAACAGTACAGAAATTGTTTACTTCGTAAATCAAGCTCAATTTCAGTAAAATCTCTTAAAACAACTTTCAATAGTTTTAAACGAATGATAAAATAGTAAGTAAAATAATAGAAACGTGAATAGCTCCCCGGGCAAAAAATGTACCATAAACCGCCCCTCGAGCATAATATCAATAGAACCAGCCCTTTAGGCTACCTCACAATTACTCGTAATTAGCCCCTCGGGCATAACATAAATCAAGAACCGCCCCTCGGGCAACATGGATCAAGAACAGCCTCTCGGGCTCCAATATGAAACAACAACAGCCCCTCGGGCTACAACACATCACACACACTGGGTACCCGCGCTCACTAGGGGTGTACAGACTCCGGGATGGGCCCTTTACGGCCCAAGCACAATAACAAGCCATCGCGTGGCATAATCAATCCGGCCCTCGGCTCACATAATAAACAGAATCATCACACTGGGTACCCATGCTCACTGGGGGTGTACAAATTCCTAGAGGGGCCCTTACGACCCAAACGCAATATCAAGCCAGCTCGTGGCATAATCAAACAGGCTCTCGGCCTCATATCAATCACAACCCACCTCGTGGCATAATAAATTAGGCCTTCGACCTCTCATATATCACCAATCAGTACCAAATGCTGCGGCGCGCAACCCGATCCCATGATAACCTCACAACACAGGCCCTCGGCCTTACTCAGTCAGATCTTATCAAACCCCTCGGGTTGACAGTAAAACAAGTACTCGGCTCAAAATCATTTTATGAAATCAAAAGAGTGAATAAAACCGAGTTATGAAAATAATAAGAACATAGCATGGCTGAGTGTATACATTAAACCAAACAATGAGGTAAAAATAGTAGTAAAAGCCCCTAAGGGTCCAAACAATCGGCACAAGGCCCAGACACGATATTTATCCCCAAACAAAATAATATTTTCCAAAATATAACAATATCAAATAGTTCTTAAGTAAAATACGCGACTTAATAGTCGTACGGGATGGACCAAGTCACAATACCCAACGATGCATGACCCTACGCTCCTCCTCTAACGTGTCCGTCACGTCAAAGTAGCACGAAGATGTGAAATCCGGGGTTTCATACTCTCAGGACAAACATTTACAATTATTACTTACCTCTATCCGGTCCAAACTCTAGCCCGCGATATCTTTGCCCCTCGAATCGGCCTCCAAAGGCTCCAAATCTAACCAAAATCAGTATATTATCATCAACATACGCTAAAGGAACAAAGCTCAAGTGAAAATTATCAAATTACATCAAAAGTCCCGAAATTGGCCAAACCCAGCGCTCGGGCCCACGTCTCGGAATTTGATAAAAATCATAAAATCCGAGAACCCATTCAACCACGAGTCCAACCATATCAAAATTACTAAATTTCGATAACAATTCGACCTCCAATTCTTCAAATCTCATTTTCAAATCCCTATTTACACCTCAAAAACATGTAATCTAGTCGGATTATTCGATGATAATTCAATATTATGGAGTAGAAATGATCACAAGTGACTTACCTCAAGATTTCCCATGACTTCTCGCTCAATAATCGCCCCAAGCTGCGTTCTTTTCGTCCAAAAATGTAGGAATGAGCTAAAAAAATAAGACAGCTCAATAAAACACGATTCTGGTCGCTAAAAGCCCCATACCCGTCGCTAAAAGTTCCAAATCAGGTCGCTAAAGGTGCGCACCAGATCTTGCTGCACTAGCAATATTTATTTTCATTAAAAAGGCTCTAACTCCATCATACAAACTCGGATATTGATGATTCTTATTCCTATGTGTCACAAATAATAATATGAACATAGCCCTTCAAGCGAAACTCAATTCGGAGCTCATTTTCTTGGTGCGATACCCATTTCACTCGTTAAACAATTAACTCATGTTTCGCATCAAAAACCCAATCGCGACTTGATGAAACTAGACCAAACTTTCCAGATCACTACTATAATTCATTATCAAAATTTTGAAAGTCTCAAAATCAAATTTCAATCTCTAGAACTTACAATATACCTTTGTATCATTACATGCTTATGCTCAAAATGGCAAAATCTTCCAAAACTTATCCGAGCCTCATGGGACCCGGACCAAACATGCTAACACACGCCATAACATCATTCAAACTTGTTTCAGCCTTCGGAACACTCAAAACAATATCAAAACATCGAATCACCCTCGAATTCAAGCTTAAGAATTCTAAAACTTCCAAATTTCGAATTCTATCAAAAAATTTATCAAAACTCGTCTGAATGACCTGAAATTTTGCAGACACATCATAAATGACACAACAGACTTACTCCACTTTCCGGAATTCCATTCCGACTCCTATATCAAAATCTCATCTATCAATTAGAAAATGCCAAAATTCTAATTTTGCCAATTCAAGCCTAAATCTACTCCGGACCTCCAAAATACATTTTGATCACGCTCCTAAGTCCCCACCTAACTGAGCTAACCAATCATAAAAATTCCAATCTGAGATCATATGCTAACAAGTCAAAACTTTCAAAATTTTAAGCTTCAAACTGAGAACTGTTCTTCCAAATTCATTCTGATCATCCTGAAAACCAAAATTGACAATTTAAATAAGTCATAATACATCACACGAGGCTTGTCATGCCCAAGAACTGGCGAGCAAAGTATAAAAGCTCAAAACAACCGGTCGGGTCGTTACAATACATCTTTCAACACAATACTTATTTAGAGTAATAAAATTTATTAGGAAGGGCTCAGAACATGAGAAATTAGAACTTGAGCCAATCATAATTGCAACTTACAAGGACATCATGGAATTTAATTCTACAAGAGGAATTTAGCCAACATACCTCGCCTGAGCTTTTCTTAAACTACTACAACATTCCACAAGTCCTAGCAACTTCATTCTATTAGAGATGACAAAATTGAACCATAATTTAGGAAGAGATTTTATGGGTTTAGCCTATTTAGGTATTTTATCAAGCACTAGGTGTGCAATAGGATTTCAAGGTTCTTTTATGATGTATTTCCTTTACCCACAACCCATATTAACCAACAATTCATCCCGGGTAAACCAACAACCTCCAAGATCCCTATATCGATACATACATGCCACATCTTCTACTCCTCGATCCATTTATGCCCGAAACAAACTTGCATGGATGATGTAGGACAAGAACTTTTCCAGATAGGTGATGGAATAGTGAGTGATTCCCTTGAATATTCAAGATTAGGGCAAGGATTGATGAACAAAGTGCTTGGGATTCCTCCTCTCTCTCTAGAGCACTCCCTCTCTCTAAACATCAGCTGGAACCTTCTAAAATAACCCCCAAGGTCATTTATAAAAATGGGGTCGGATAAAATTTTTCCAAACTTATGCCTATGAAACCAGGTCTATGATCGAAGGCCGGACCGTAAAACAAATATGCAGTCCGCAAACGGAACCACAAAAATGGTTCCAAAAAATTGCCTGGTCAAGTCTGCAGCCGTTATGCGGCCCATAGAACGGTTATGCAGTTGCAAAATGCGCCGCGAAATCACCCTCCAAAAATCTTCATACTGATTCTGAGATGCATTTTGTGGCCGACGAAATAATTATGCGATCGCATAGTTGACCGCAATATATCCTCCAAAATTTTGCTTAGGTCCAGTTGCATTTTGTGGCCGATCTGCAATCTGCGGAGAGGTTCTGCGGTTGTATATCTACAACGTTTAAACACATTATCCTACCTTAGCACCGTAAAATTTCGGGTTTTAGGTAAAATTTTACGGGCCTTACAGTATTTTCCTATAGAAGTCAATGCTTTAATGGCAAGACAATTGCTAAAACAAATTATTTATCTGGAGAAGTGTGTTTTAAGAAGATGACCCTAGATTTGTTAAAGTTCATAGATTGTCCTGAAACAACACAGAACTTGTTAAGAGTACTTATAAGAGAATCATAGCTTTTATGATTGGCCTCCATCACGAGAATGCGGTCATCATCAAAGAATAAGTGAGATAATTGAGGATTATTTTTTGATAAAATTATTGGGTCTCATCTACAATAGTTTACCTCATGGTTAATTAGTCTAGAAAATATTTTCATGAAAATTATAAAATTATAGAGAGATAAAGGGACTCCTTTCCAAATGCCTATATTTGGTTTAATAAAATTATTTTTTGAACCATTAATAAGAATAGAGATAGAGATAGAGGTAGAGGTAGAAATTATGCAGGACATGATGAGTTCAATAAAATCCATAGGGAATAGTGAAATTAGGGAGAATCTAACAAAGGACAATTCTAATTTATTGAAAGATTTTTCTAAATCAATTTTGACCATAATTTTCCCTTTCTTCCCTTAGTATTATTAAAAAAGATTTAATACTTCATGAACTATTGCGGCATTATCCAAAGCCCTCCTTCCCTTTATGAAGCTAGTTTGTGTCGGATGGATGATTTTTGAAGCAACGACTTGATCCTAATTAGAATAATCTTAGTGACTACTTTGTAGACTATATTACAAAGGCTAATGGGCCTAAACTATTTCAGGGTATCCGCATTTTGGAATTTTAGAATTAAGCATATGAAAGTGTAGTTCATATTTTCTATCATTTTTTTTGTCCTTAAAAGTATTTTGGCAGAAGCTTATTAGAAGATTGTTTGTTTCTTCCTAGAATTTCTGGTAGAAAAAAGGATGTAGCTCGTCAGGACCTGGAGCTTTTAGAGGTTTGAAAGAAAATAAGGCTTCCTTAATTTCACGTCCTGAGGGTTCTCTCATAAGAAGCTTATAATCACGGGGGCTTAGTGTAGCATGCGAGGGAATGTAAAGGTTGTTTTTATAAGAAATGGTGTGCTCCGTGGTGTATAGCTTTTTATAAAACTCAGTGATGATGGATTTTAATTCTTTTGGTCTGATACCAATTCCGTACATCATCCTTAAGGCTAAAATCCCCATTCTTCCTCCTGCTTTTCATGGTAGATAAGTGGAAGAATTTAGTATTTGCATCGCCCTATTGGATCCGTTGGATTCTTGATTTCTATTTCTAAAATTCCTCCTCAAGCTTAAGAATTTTTGGGTATGTGTCTATAAGGTCACATTCTAAGTTGATGAGGAAAAAGCTAGTAGTACACTTAGGGGATTTTTGTATTCCATCTAGCCCAGAACGAATTTTATTCTTTGTTTAAAAATATTTCGAAAAGTATCCTTGTTCCGAATAATTGCTTTATTTGTCAAGTTGTCTACAACATTAATAATATTCATTTGGTTATGCCAAGAATCCTGCACAAGTCTTTTAAAAGTTGGGTGTGATAACCATATGGTTTCCAATCTAAATATGTTGTTACTTCTGCTTGACCTCTTTAGAAAGTCTAATAGAATGGGACAATGATCCGAATAAGTTCTAGTTAAGTGTTTTACACAAGCTTCTTGAAAATTATTAATCCGGTCTCCGTTAGCTACGAATCTATCCATTCTTTCCATAATCAAAGTCTTGCTCTTTCCCTTTTATTTGTCCATGTAAACCTAGGTTCTTTAAACTCTAGATCCAGAAGTTTACAGTGATCAAGGCATTCGATAAACTTAGAAATTTTTATTATTGCTGACTGGTAGGCCACCAAATTTTTTACTACCCCTAGTTACTTCGTTAAAATCTTTTAATACTAACCAAGGCCCCTTAAAATTGTTTGCAACAATTTTAAATTATCCCATAATATTAATCGTTCCTCCAGTAAGTTACTTATATAGATAACTGAATAAAGTCATGTTTTTGTAAAAGTTTTTAGCATGAATCTCTTGGTATGTTCCTCCAATTTGATCCACAATTACCTGTTGTTGTTCCACATGAGTATCATTCCTCCCGAGTTGCCTTGTGCTGGGACTTGCGCAAACTTGTGAAGCTGTGATCTATTATGTTGTGATGGACGGCTAGCCTAGTTTCTAGTAAATCTAACATACTAGGTTTGTGGTAATCAAGTACAGATCTGAATGATCTTCTAAAGTCTGCATTTCCCACCCCACGTCAGTTCTAAGAAATGATGCTCATACTAATGCTTCTGTTGTTAAGCCCTTGGCTACTCGATGTCTCTTCCTGGTTCATCCAGAAATTTGTAAACATTGTTGGAACCATAACCATGGCGTATTGGTATATTCTCATTGGGTTCAGCTTCCTTAAAGTTATTGGTATTCCCTCAAATCCAGCGGGAAATTTATGATGTACCTTTTTTCTTTTCTTGCTTTAAACAGTAGAGTTCTTGAGGACCTCAGCCCTCCATGTTCCACAGTCCTTTCCGTTGGTAGGTCTTCCTCTTCTTCCTCATCTTCCCTCTATGCTTGGTTTGATTTACACGTGTTATTGGAGGAGGAGATGTTACTAGTGTGTTGTTTTGTTGGTTATGGAACCTCGGGGTAGGTATCATTGTTGGTGGTTGATTCATCACTATGTTCTTATGATTTTGCATATTCTGAAAAGTAGGAGCAGTGTTTGGAGGTGGTTGAATGTTTGGAAATAGTGGTGAGCTCATGTTGAGAAGGTTAGAGAGGTGCTGGGATACCCACGCATACTGGTTTTGCCATGCTTGTTGGATCCATGGTGATGGTATCCCCTGATTTGGGAGCAAGGCATATACCATCCATGGATTGTTCACAATATTATTCATGTCTATCCTTAGTCCCTCCGAGGCAATTTGCGCCAGGTAGTGTGGATCCTCTATTTGGATCAATATATCCCCCCCATTGATCTGTAGACTTAAGCTTAGGTTGTATCATGTTAGACCATGTTCTAGCCAACCCCTAGGGACATGATTTGGGGGTAGGGATAGGGTTGTGTATAATATTGGTGCATGAGAAGTAGGTGGTGTGGATCGAGAGAACCTGTTTATGGATTTGTTTCTTTGATATTGGTCATCACCCACACATTCTTCTTGTCCTTACATATCTCCTGTGATAGTTTCTTGATGGAAGTTTTGGTATCTTTAATGGGCTTGTTTTTTTCTTTTTCAGTTTGGTGTGTATTTTTGGTATGAGTATTTGGTGATAGGGATGTTGTATATATGTTAGTGGGTGGATTAAAGTTAGTAACCTCTAGAGAAATTAAGTTATCTTGCTCATTAATGCTTTTAGGCATCTCGATAACGAGATCATTTATGAGATTATGATCTGTTGTCATAGGGGAGATGATTTGATGTGAGGTTGTAGAGTTTTACAAGGAATTAAATTGGTCCTGCAAGGCTAAATTGTCTGAGTTTTGGGATAGATTTGGGCTTTCATTTAATTCGATGTGATCTCTTGGTGATGAGTCTAAATCCATAACCTCGTAGTCCTTTGGTAAGGGTGATTGAGTAATGCCTATGTCCTTAACCTTAATAGGATTATGAGCATTAACTACGGGACAAAGAGAATGAGGTGTGGTAATTGATGAAGAGCCGACAATATAATCTATAAGGCCATTTATTTGACTTGACTTGTTACTATGTTTCTTAATATGGTTGATTGATAGGTGTTTGTTTTCTCCTCTTTGTTATCCATTGGTTTCTCCTTGGCTTGTTGGTCACTAGCTTTATAATTCTCTAGGTCCTTGGGTGAGCTAGCATAAGCTTTTGGGTTGGTAATTAAGGCATGTTCAAGTTGACAAAATGCCCTAGTGTGTACTTGCACTTTACCTATTGTGTGTAAGCATTCTTTGACTAGGGAGGCCTCATATAATCCATTTTCTCTTTTGATTGGATCTTGACCCTGGCTTCCTCCGTTGTGGAGCTCCGACGAACTTGCTTGGGAGTGGCTCCCATTGGTGGTCTGCTTGTAACCCTGAGTTTTGACATTGTTGTTTTGCCCTTCCTCTTGTTTTTCTTTCTTTTTTGATGGGAAACTATTGTCCAATTGTCAATCTTACTGGTTATGGAGTCAATGTCCTGTGTGTTTTTATTACTTTGCTTACATTGTTGGTGTCCTTCTAGGGTATCTCGCTTGAAGTGAGGACATATCGAGACGTTGTGTCCCAGCCTGCCACAGTTTGTACATAGAACATTAAGCCCCTCATAGGTGACCCTTTGGAAGTGTTTACCCAAAATAATGTGAGACATAAGAAGTATCAGAACTAGGATACATAGTCTCGCATATTTTCCTCTTAAAGCTGAGGATGTGCAAGCATCAATGCGAATTAATTCCTCTAGTTTGTTTTCTATTTTTGTAAGATATCATAGTCATATATTCTGAAGGAAATTATGGTAATCTAGCCCATATGGCCGAGTAGGTTAGAGAAGCTACAGAAGCCACAAATCTAAGCTCCCATTTTCTAACGGTAAGGAATTGATTTCCTATGAACCAAGGCCCCTCGCGAGAGCATTTTCGTAGTTTTTTAATTTTTTAAACTTAATAAGGTAATAATCATTTCCCAGGTCTATGAGGGATAAGGCTTCAGATGGTTTCCATATTGCTTACAACTTTTTCGTAAGAACTTGTGATGACCAGCTGATAGGTCATTTTGAGTATCAACCCCTTAATTTCATGTTAAGAGACCTCTGTTAGCTTTGTTTGATATTTCTTGGTTTGTGTGGGTAGTCCATATTGCTTTTTGAAAAGCTATTATGTGAAAATTTGAAGAAAATATGATTGTTGGCTTTAAAAATAACTATAAATTGACCACGATCAGCATTTTGTGAAAATGACCTCAGATTGGTATTTTGATGATTCCAGTAGGTCCATATCATGATTTAGGACTTGGGCATATTTTCGAAATTGAAATTGGAGGTCCCTAAATTGATTTGACTCATTTTGTCGAAAACTAGTATTTTGAAAGCTTGAAAATTTACTAAGTTTGACCGTAAGTTTATTTCATAACTAACGGGTTTGGATTTTGCTGTTGAAACTTGAAATAGGTCAGTATTTCTATTTGAAAATTGTCTGCAGAATTTGGTGCAATTCGGAATTAATTTGACATGATTCGGACGCTTGAATATGATTCTAGTTGTTCTTGAGTTTACTTTGAAATTTACTTCGTTTTGAGGGATGATTTGTAGATTTAGATGTTATTTTGGTGATTTGATTGTGCGAACAAGTTCAGCTGATATTATTACACTTGTATGCTTGTTTGGCCTGGAGCCCGAGGAGCTCGGGTGAGTTTCGGATAAGTTTGGCTAGTGTTTGGACTGCTGGTGCAATACCAGTTTTGGTGCTTTGTTGCAGATCTCGCATTTGCGAGGTCTGGCTCGCAATTGTGAGCCTCGCTTTTGCAAAGAACAATTTTCATTTTCGAGCATGGGCTGGGTTGGGCTGGGTGAATCTCGTATTTGCGAGGAATTTGTTCGCTTATGCGAGCTGTGGACTTTCGCTTTTATGAAGGAAGTGGTCGCATCTGCGGTCACTGAGCGCTTGAGTCAGCTTCGCATTAGCGAAGTTCCTGAACGCATTAGTGATGGTGGTATCTTTGCAATTGCGATTTTATGCGATGTTGGAAATTACGAACATGACTTTGTAATTACGACATCTGCAATTGGGTAAAAAGGGGGGGGGGGGGGGGGATGGGACTTAACTCATTTTATACCATTTCTCAATCCTACACACTCTATAGGCAATTTTCCAAGAGACTTTTCTTCCCAAATTCATTGGTCAGTGACTTTAATCCATTTTTTAATTACCCATTATATTTCATGAAATTTTAACATCAAATTTAGTATTTCCAATGTAGAAATTAAGGATTTGGGTAAAATTATGGATTTTTCCTATAATAATTATTATTGCGTAAAGGCTATTGTAACTGACACGCCCTAGCCTCATCACTACTTTGTCGAGGTTACGCTCGATTCTTACAAAGTACATGGGGTCGGTCATACTCATACTACACTATACACTTCTTCTACTGATATCGGAGTCGGTCCCAGCAGTGCTGAGTGAGATTGCCCAGATCCAGCTACCAGTGGAGACTTGAGGTGTAGTTGCACGACGTCCGTAACCCTGAATTCATCTCCTATGTCATCTTAGTTGTTTATTTTGATTCAAACATTTATGTTTTATTCAGACTTATATCTGTAGTACTCTAGACGCTCATGTATTTGTGGTACCGGTTTCTAGGATTGTATTGGATTGCGTAATTTATTAGTTTATCACTTTATTTCAAACTATTCAATTTTATTATTATTATTATTTTCATTTGATTTGAATTGCTAAAAATGGTTAATAAGTATAACTAAATTTGGCTTGCCTAGCAAGTGAAATGTTAGGCCACATCACGATCCCGAGGGTAGGAATTTTAGATCATGAAAAGTTGGTATCAGAGTACTAGGTTGCCTCTCACGAGTCATGAACAAGCTTGGTAGAGTCTGGAGGATCGGTATGGAGACGTCTGTACTTTTCAGAGGCTATAAGGCTTTTGGAAAATTTCACTTTTTTCTTTCTCTATCATGCTAATTATTGAAGTTCTAACCATACTATTCTCATTCTCTCGCAGATGGTGAGAACTTGCACAACGTCTACACCCGGGAAGGAGCCATAACCCCATGTTGCAACCACTTCCAAGGGTAGGGGCCGAGGCCGAGGAAGAGGCAAAGCTCAGCCTAGAGCATGAGCATCAGCAGCACCCATGGTGGAGACTCAGATTGACCATGAGGAGGAGGTCCCAGTTCACACGGCACCAGTCTAACCCGCTCAGATCCTAGTGGGATTCATTACCACTCTCGTACTTTAGAACGCTCTAGTCTGCTTAGTTGGACTCATGGAGAGTGTGGCTCAAACCGGGGTATTTCCTATGGCACCAACCATCTCTCAGCCTGGGGAGGATCACAGACTCCCACCACTTACACAAGTAGATGGATCCCCTATACCAGACTCCGACAACTCCAGGACTTGGGATAGTTCAGCTCGTAGTTGCTACATAGCCCGGGGAGAGGCCCGCGATGTCTTCTGAGGGATTGATGAGGTTGGTTAAGTTCACCAAGCTATTTCTTGTTCATTATAGCAGTGCCCCCTCTGAGGACCCACATGATTACTTGGACCGTTGACACAAAGTTCAACATGGGTATTGTTGAGACCAATGGGGTTAACTTTGCAATGTTCTAGATGGCCGGTCTGCCAAGAGGTGGTGGTAGCATTTGAGCGGAGCAGACTAGCTAGTTCACCTTCACTTATGTGGGATCAGTTTTCACAACTATTTTTGGAGAAGTTTATTCCTTTCCCTCTGAAAGAGGAGTACCGTAAGTAGTTTGAGCGCCTTCAGTAGGGTGGTATGACCTTCATCGAGTACGGGACCAAATTTGTTGACCTAACCTATCATGCAACTATGTTGATCCCTACAGATAAAGAGAGGGTTAAGAGCTTTATTGATGGTCTTACCTTCAGCATCGGGCTTCAGATGGCCAATGAGATATGAGATTATATTTCTTTCCATAGGGCTATAGAGATTTCTAGACGGATCAATATGGTTTGTTGTCAAGATATTTATTTCGGTAGCTTCAGTGATGCCTCATCTGGAGACAATGGTACTTTTGGTAGAGGCTATCCTCCTAGGCCAATTCAATCAGCTCTTCAGGTATCCCACGATACTTCAGGCAGTCGTGGTTCTTATGGATCTCATCCTGAGCAGCCAGCATTTAGTTCACCTTTAGCTCCTATCAGTGCACCATTGCTTCAGAGTTACTATAATGGATATCCGGGCTGTTAGGGTCAATCTCAGATTCAGTAGCACCAGTAGCCGATGAAATGCTTTGAGTGCGGGGGCATAGGTCACATCAGGAGGTATTACCCTAGATTGACGAGCAATAGATCTCAGCAGGATTCTCTTGCCATTATGTCGGCACATCCAGCTAGAGGCGGAGGTTAGGTTATTAGAGGTGGAGGTCAGACCATTAAAGGTTGAGTCCAACCATCTAGGGGTCATCCGAGGGGCGGAGGTCAAAGTGATGGGGCCCAGCCCTATTTTTATGCATTTCAAGCTAGACCTGAGATCGAATCATCTGACCACGTCATCATAGGTATTATTCCAGTTTTCCATATAGATGCTTCAATCCTATTTGATCCGAGCTCTACTTATTCCTATGTGTCATCCTATTTTTCTTCACATCTGATTATGCCCCATGATTCTTTGAGTGCTCCGATATATGTGTCCATGCCTGTGGGAGATTCTATTATTGTAGATTTTATTTATCAATCGTGTATGGTTTCTATCGAGAGACTTGTGACTATTGTAGATCTCCTACTTCTTGATATGGTGGACTTTGATGTCATTTTGGGCATGGATTGGCTGTCACCTTATCACGCTATATTGGATTGTCACGCCAAGACGGTGACCTTATCCATGTTGGGGTTTCCCAAATTAGAGTGAAGGGGGGACTCCTGGCCATTCTACTAGCAAGGTTATTTCTTATGTGAAGGCTTGGCATATGGTCGCGCAGGGGTGTCTAGCATATTTGGCCTATGTTCGTGATTCCAATGCGGAGGTTCCTTTCATATATTTAGTAATTGTTGTACGTGAGTTTCCAGAGGTATTTTCTATAGATATACCAGGGGATGCCACTCGACAAGGATATTGACTTTTGTATTGCCTTGGATCCGGGCACTCAATCTATTTATAATCTACCACACCGTATGGCACCGCATGTATTGAAAGAAGTGAAGAAGCAGTTGCAGGATTTGCTTGATAAAGGATTCATTGGACCTAGTGTCTCGGCCTAGGGTGTGTCAGTGTTGTTTGTAATAAGAAGGATGGTTCTATGAGAATGTGTATAAATTATCAATAGCTGATCAGAGTCATCAGAAAGAACAAGTACACCTTGCCGAGGATTGATGCTTTATTTAATCAGCTTCAGGGTTGCCAAAGTGTTTTCGAAGATTGATTTAATATTTGGTTACCATCAGTTAAAGATTAGGGTATCGGATGTCCCTAAGACAACTTTCTGGACTCGGTATAGACATTATGAGTTCCTAGTGTATGTCATTTGGCTTGACAAATGCCCCAACAACATTTGTGGACTTGACGAATCGTGTATTTAAGCTCCATTTGGATTTTTTTTTGTGATCGTGTTCATTGATGATATCTTAATCTATTTTCGTATCTAAGAGGAGCATGAGCAACATCATTGGGTGTACTTCACACCCTGAGAGATAGTTAGTTGTACGCCAATTTTTCAAAGTGAGTTTTGGTTGGACTCGGTTGCATTTTTAGGACATGTATTTGCCGAGGCCATTAAAGTAGATCCTAAGAAGATTGAGGCACTTCAAAACTGGCCTAGACCTATTTTAGCTATAGAGATTCGGAGCTTTCTCGGTTTGGCGGGTTATTCTCGCGGGTTCGTGGAGGGATTTTCATCCATCGCACCCCATTGACTAGATTGACCTAGAAGGGTGCCCCATTCAGGTGGTCTGATGAGTGTGAGTTCATCTTTCAGAAGCTCAAGGCTGCCTAGACTACAACACCGGTGTTAGTATTACCCACGGGTTCGGGATCCTATAATATATATTGTAATGCATCGCTTATTGGGCCCGGTGCAGTGTTGATGCAGGATGGAAGGGTGATTGCATACGTGTCTTGGTAGTTGAAATTTCATGAGAATAATTAGCATGTTCATGACTTAGAGTTGGTAGAGATTATTTATGCATTGAATATTTGGAGGCATTACCTCTACGGCGTGTCATGTGAGGTATTCATAGATCATCGGAGTCTACATTACTTGTGTAAGCAAAAGGATCTCGACTTGAGGCAGCAAAGGTGGTTAGAGCTGTTAAAAAACTATGATATCACCATTTTGTATCATCTTGGGAAGGCCAATGTGGTGGCCGATGCCTGAAGGTTGTGAGTATGGGTAGCCTTCATACATTCCAGTTGGTGAGAACAACTAGCATCAGATGTTAAGGCCTTGGCTAACTAGTTCGTTAGGTTAGATGTTTTGGAGTATAGTCTGGTCCTTGCTTGCACTGTTTATTGGTCTTCTTTGTTTGAGCGCATCAGAGTGCATCAGTATGACAACCCTAATTTGCTTGTCCTTAAGGACATGTTGCATCACGGTGATTCCAAGAAGGTTTCTTTTGGAGATGATGGGGTGTTGCGGATGCAGGGTCGGATTTGTATGCCCAATATGGATGTGCTTCGTGAGTTGATTCTTGAGAAGGCCTACAGTTCGCGGTATTCCATCCATCCAGGTGTCTCCAAGATGTATCAGGATTTGAGCGGCATTATTGGTGGAAAAGAATAAAGAAATATGTAGTTGCGTATGTGGCTCGATATTTGAATAGCTAGCTGAAGTACGGGTATCAGAGGCCTGGTAGATTATCTCAATGACTTGAGATTCCTGAGTGCAAGTGGGAGCGTATTACCATGGATTTCGTTGTTGGGTTCCCATGGAATTTGAAGAAATTTGATGTTGTATGGGTGATTGTGGACAGGCTGACCAAGTCGACGAATTTCATTCTGGTGGCAGTTACATATTCTTCAAAGTGATTGGCTGGCATCTATGTCCGCAAGATTGTTCATCTGCACGGTGTGCCGATGTCCATTATTTTTTATCGGGGCACACAGTTCACATTGAATTTCTAAAAGGTCATACAACGTGAGTTAGGCACGTGGGTTGAGTTGAGTACATCATTTCACCCCTAGACAGACGGGTAGTCCGAGTGCACCATTCATATATTGTGGGATATGATTTGTGCTTGTGCAATAGATTTGAGGATTCTTGGGGTCAGTTCTTCCCGCGTGTGTAGTTTGCCTACAACAATATCTACCAATCAAGTATTTAGATGGATCCTTATGAAGCCTTAAATAGGAGGCGATGTCGTTCTCTAGTTAGTTTATTTGAGCCTGGAGAGGCTAGGTTTTTGGGTACTGATTTGGTTCAGGATGCCTTGGAAAAGGTCAAGATGATTCAAGATCGGCTTCATACGATACTGTTTAGGAAGAAGTGTTACACCGATCGGAGAGTTCGTGATGTTGCATTCATGGTTGGAGAGAGATTATCGCTCCGAGTTTCTCCCATGAAGGGTGTGATATGGTTCGAGAAGAAGGGCAAGTTGAGCCCTATGTATATCAGACCCTTTGAGATCCTCGAAAGAGTTGGTGAGGTGGCCTACAAGCTTTCATTACCACCTAGCTTATTGGCAGTCTACCCAGTGTTCCATGTTTACATGATCCGAAAGTATCATGGTGATCCATCCCATGTATTAGATTTCAGCTCAGTCTAATTGGATAAGGATATGACTTATGAGGAGGAGCCGATGGCCATTCTATCCCGATAGGTCTGGAAGTTGAGGTCTAAGAGTTATCTTCAGTCAGAGTTTAGTGGAGAGATCAGATAATCGAGGCAGCTACGTGGGATTTCGAGTCCGACATGCAGAGTAGATACCCATACCTTTCCCCAGTCCAAGTACCTTTCTATGTCCGTAAATCGTTCGAGGACGAACATTTGGTTTAGAGGTAGCGAATGTGATGACCCGGTAGGTCATTTTGAGTCTTACTCCTTAATTTTGTGTTTCGAGACCTTCGTTAGCTTCATTTTATGTCTCTTGGTTTGTGTGTGTGGTCCATGTCACTTTTCGAAAAGCTGTTATGTGAAAATTTAAAGAAAATATGATTTTTGGTTTAAAAAACAATTTGAGCTGACCACGGCCAACATGTTGTGAAACAATCTTGGATCAGTGTTTTAACGATTTCGGTAGGTCCGTATCTTTATTTTGGACTTGAGCGTATGCCCAGAATTGAAATTGAAGGTCCGTAAATTGATTTGACTCATTTTGTCAAAAACTAGTATTTTGAATTTGAAAATTTACTAAGTTTAACCGTATGTTGACTTCATAGATAACGGGTTCTGATTTGATATTGAAACTTGAAATAGGTACGTATCACTATTTGAAACTTGTGTGCAAAATTTGGTACAATTCGAAATTGATTTGACATGATTCGAGTGCTTAGATGTGATCTAGTTGTTCTTGAGTTTACTTTGAAATTTAATTTGTTTTGAGGGTTGATTTGTAGATTTAGATGTTATTTTGGTGATTCGATTGCGCCAGAAAGTTTGTATGATGTTATTATACTTGTGTGCATTTTTTGTTTGAAGCCTGAGCGGCTCAGGTGAGTTTCAGATGTGTTTCAGATAAGTTTGGTTAGTGTTAGGATTGCTGGTGGAATACCGATTCTGGTGCTCTATTACAGATCTCGCATGTGTGAGGTCTGGCTCGTAATTGCGAGTCTCATTTTGCTAAGAACAATTCGCATTTGCGAGCATGGGCTAGGCTGGGTGAATCTTGCATTTGCGAGGAATTTGTTAGCTATTACGCACTATGGACTTTCGCTTTTACGAAGGAAGTGGTCGCATTTTCAATCACTGACCACTTGAGTCTGCATCGCATTTGTGAAGTTCCTGACAACATTTGCAATGGTGGTATCTTTGTAATGGCGATATTTTTGTCACATTTGCAAAATCTATCCTTTTGTGAAAGGGTTCTCATTTGCGACCCTTGTCTCGCATTTGCAATGTTCGCAATTATGAATATGACTTCGCAATTGCGACATTTACAGCTGGGTAAAATAGGTGGAAAATGGGACTTAGCTCATTACACCATTTCTGAGCTCTACACGCTCTAGAGGCAATTTTCCAAGAGACTTTCTTCCTAAATTCATTGGTAAGTGACTTAATCCATTTCTTTTCAATTGCACATAACATTTCGTGAGATTTTAACAGCAAATATAGGATTTTCATGGTAGAAATTTGGAATTTGGGTAGAATTGTGGATTTTTGTAAAATTGAGATTTTGACCTAAAATTGAGGTCGGATTTCAAAACAAATCACATAACTGGGCTCGTGGGTGAATGAGTAATCGAATTTTGGTGCGAACCTCGAGTTTTGGCCAAGCGAGCCCGAGGTTGACTTTTTAAAAAAATGATCGAAATTGAAACTCTTTCATTAATGAGTAGTTTCTAAAGCTTATTTTAAATGATGTGATCAATATTTTGCAAAATTTGATTGGTTTTGAGGCTTGTTCGAAAGGCAAGGTCGTGGTTGATTGGTTGCTTGAATTGCATAGTGAGATAATTATTGGGTCTAACCTTAATTTGAGGAAATTAGGAAACCTTGATCTACGTGTCATGTGAATTATGTAGAAAATAGCGTATATGTGAGGTGACAAGTGTGTATACACCGTTATAATATTTGCTTCCATGTTTTCGTTATTTTATGATATATGTTGTTTCATGCCTTAATTGCTACATGATTTATAAACTTCTAAGCCATAATTGTTACTTTTCATTTAGTTATTCTTGTAGTAAATTGTTTGTCCCTTCCATGACTCCATGCTAACTCTCTACTTGTCTCTACTTGCATGTCTAAATTATCACATGTTTTACTTGCCCTATTGTTTTGTAGTATTTGTTGCCTTATATATTGCGGTTTCACTTGTATGCGTTGTTTAATTGATCGATACCGATGAGTTGTTAAAGTTGAGACTTCGAGTAGTTAGAGATTCTTTGATTATTATGTGATTCTTTATTGCCTCGTACATTTACCCTCTTAATGTAGAAATTCTGGTACATTTTGATTCTTGAATTGTTTATATTGATATAAATTCTTTTGGGAGCGGGTTGCACGACACAAGGAAAATTGAAAGGTAATGAATTGAAATAGCAGAATAAGGACAGATTATGATATTGACAGATGCTGATATGGCGGGATCAGGTTGCACGCCGTAATGGATTGTATATGTAGTATTTGTTTGTGATTGTTGGATTTGCCTCAGTATTTTGAGATGAGTTTATGAGACTTGTTATTCTGGGTTCTCTGGTAGTTGGATTTTGAGTTCGTTTTTATGAGTTAGCTACTTTACTTTCATTTTCTATTGTTATACAAGTTATTGTAAGTGACATGCCTTAGCCTCGTCACTACTTCGTAGATGTTAGGCTCGACGCTTACATAGTACATGGGGTTGATTTTACTCATACTACACTCTATACTTCTTGTGCTGATATAGAGTGGGTCCCAGTAGCACTGAGTGAGATTTCCCAGATCCAGCTATCAGTGGAGACTTGAGATATAGTTGCAGGACGTCCGCAACCCTGAAGTCCTCACTTTTCTCATCTTATTTATTTATTTTGATTCGGAAAGTTATGTTTTATTTAGACTATTATCTGTAGTACTCTAGACGCTCATGTATTTGTGACACCAGTTTCTGGGATTGTATTGGATTACTTCGCTTATTAGTTCATCACTTTATTTCAGACTATTCAACTTTATTATTATCATTTGATTTGAATTTCTAAAAATGGCTATTAAGTATAGCTAATGTTGGCTTGCCTAGCAAGTGAAATGTTAGGTCCCATCACGATCCCAAGGATGTAAATTTCGGGTCGTGATAAGTTGGTATCAGAGCACTAGGTTGCCTAGGTCTCACGAGTTATGAGAAACCTTGGTAGAGTCTAGAGGATCGATACAGAGACGTATGTACAGAGTACATGAGCATATATACAAGAATATGGTCTAATAAAACGTCTAGAGAATAAAACTGAAATATAAAAATGAAGATAAATGAGGAGAGTCATGGTCTGCGAACGCCAAGCAGCTACCTCGATAGTCTCCGGAAGTACGAACTCCTCAACTCAGCAGTCGTCATGTCCGGAAGCACCTGGATTTGCACACGAGGTGCATGGTGCAGCGTGAGTACAACCAACTCAATAAGTAAAAAACCTAACTTTTGTACTGAAAGTAGTGACGAACTCAACTGGTACAGTTCAATATAGAAATAATAGTACAGAACCGTAGACATGCTTTCAAGTTCAACAGTTAAACTCCTTACTGTATGATAGATCAATTCTGAATGATATGAAGGATATAACTTCTGTACTTCAACATGCCAATGCACAGGCTGTGTGTGATGCACCATGCTGAAAGCCTCGTGTGCTCACGCTCTCGGAATGCTCAATCACTCAGCACTACCAATCTGGCATAGGAAAGATCCATCTCGAAATATATACATCTACTGACCATCAGTCACTCAGTACTGGGTAGGGCCAATCCAGCCCGTGGGGAAGATCCATCCCCAGGTATAAATGATTTGGAGAAGATCCATGTCCAGAAAAATCCATCACACAATATAAATCAATCACGCTCACTGGGTGTGTGTGCAGATTCTGGAGGTGCTCCTTCAGCCAAGTGCTATCATAAGCCAGATTCAGGCATAAATCAGTAAAACCTGCTGTGGTGAGTAGCCCGATCCCATAAATGTCACTCATAATCAAGTCTTCGGCCTCATTCACTCATCAAGCTCTCTAGTCTCTCTCTCACAGGCTCACAATGTCATGAGACTAGCCCGAAAATGATGATATGATGTATCAATAAATAGCAGCAGTGACTGAGATATCATATATAATGAATGCATATGACTAATTATGAAATTTTAATGAAATCAATAATTCAACAAAAAGAGACGCTATGGGTCCCAACAGTATCAACATATATCCTAAACATGATCTCTAGCATGATTAACATCTCAATTATTTTATCACATGATGAAAACACAAATATCGACAAGATAAATCCACTATACATCTCCATGGAATCGACCAAGTCACAATTCTCACAGTGCATGCCCGCACGCCCGTCACTTGTCATGTGCATCATTTCAACACCGATCATATAAGACATAATTCAGGGTTTCGAACCCTCAGGGCCAAGTTTAGAAGTGTTACTTACCTCAATCTGAGTAAATCTCTACTCCAACACACGTTTGCCTCGCGAAACGGCCTCCAAAGGCCCTGAACCTAGCCACAAACAATGCGATATGATCAACATAGGCTAATGGAATCAATTCCATAAGGATGTACTAATTTATAAATCAAAAGTCAAAAATTGGCCCAAAGTCGGCCTCGACCCTGTGTCTCAAAATCTGACAAAAGTGACAAAAATCGAAAGCCCATTCAACCACGAGTCCAACCATACCAAATTTATCAAAATCTAACACCAAAACGTCACCCAAATCCCCAAATCAAACTCTCCAAATCCCTAGCCTCAAACCCCCAACTTACACCTTAAATATACACCAACTAGGTGGGAAAATCAATGGGGAAACAAGATCATTGATAAAACGAGCACAAGGGACTTACCTCAAGAATCCCTTTGAAAATCCTCTCAAGAATCACCAAAACCCGATCTCAAAATGTTTGAAATGAAGCCAAAATCGCGAACCCTTGAATTTAACTTTCTGTCCAACACTTCCGCTTCTACGGAAACTTAACGGCTTTTGTAGCATCGCAGAAGCGACCACTCAACTGCATCTACGGCTCCTTCCGCTCCTGTAGTCCCTCATTTTGCTCCTGCGAGCTCGCTTCTGCGTGCATCCAAGCCGTTTCTGCGGAACCCAGCTCCACTGCCCTATTCTGCTTTTGCGGTATTCCTGCCACATCTGCGGTCACGCAGGTACTGCAATCCCCTCGCACCTACAACCACCTGCACACTCTTCCCTCCAAACTCATACCTGTGCATCCCGTCCCGCACCTGTGAGCTCGCACCTACGATCAAAGCTCTACAAGTGCGGTTACACCAGCAGAGTCCAGTTTTAGCAATCTCACAACTTCAACCTTTGATCCGTTAACCATCCGAAATCAATCCGAGGCCCTCGATCTCTCAACCAAACATACCAACAAGTCCTAAAACACGCTATGAACTTAGTCGAGCCCTCAAATCACATCCAACAACATCAAAAACTCGAATCACCCATAGATTCAAGCCTAATAAACTTTGAACTTCCAATTTTTACAAATGACGCCAAATCACGTCTGATTGACCCCAAATTTTGCACACAAGTCACAAGTGACACCACAGGCCTATTACAACTCCCAGAATCCCAATCCGACCCCGATATCAAAAAAAGTTCACTCCCCGTCAAAATTTCCAAAAATTCAACTTTCGCCATTTCAAGCCTAATCCCACTACGGACCTTCAAATCACAATCTGGTCACGCTCCTAAATCCAAAATCTCCCAACGGAGCTAAGGGAACAATCAAAACTCTATTCAGGAGTCGTCTACACATAAGTCAACATCCGACCAACCATTTAACTTAAGCTTTTAACCATGAGACTAAGTGTCTGAATTCATTCCGAAATATCTCCGGACCCAAACCGACTACCCCGGCAAGTTACATAACAGCTATAAAGTACAAAACAAGTAGTAAATGCGGAAAATGGGCTACAACTCTCAAAACGACCGACTGGGTCGTTACAACATATCGAGAATAAAGACGGTATTACCCTTATACATAAGGAACCATTCAATATATTCTTTTTTCCATGTATTCCATCTAAAATTAAAATTCGAAAGACCTCCAGTGCTCTGATTTAAAATTGTAGTATCATTCTTCTTAGATAATTTTAAAAAATTCTAAAGATGCGCTTTAATTGATTCTAGCATTACATAAATTTCTTCAAGGTTTCAAACAATAAAAGATCGTGGAAGTGGGATTGTTACTCTCTCTTTTTGCTTTTGTTTAATCAATTTCTCTTGTTTTTTATTTTATGATTTTTGACTGCGTGTTAATCAACTATATAAGACATATACATCTTTAACCTTAAAAGATATTAATTTTCTAGAAAAACAAAATAAGAAAGAAAGGTTCTAAAAAAGCTGGAGTAATTAAAGTTTGCAAATGTACTTCAATTTTTAAAATTGAGAAAAAGAAAACAAAAAGTCAATTCTTAAAATTTTTAAGTAACAAGATGATTTGAAATATTTCTACTCCACTTTGAGTGGACAAAAGAAGTATAAATAAAAAGCGGAAAATAATATAAAACTATGAATATTAAGAATAAAGAAAAACAAAGTGGAAAATAGGACAAAAGATAAGGCATTGGAGATAGTTAAAAAATAAAATAACTTTGTGATGTATAATATAGGGGAGAGCGCATAAATATTCGATTTTGGAGTTACTATATTTAGGTTATACCCTAAGTTTATTTATTTATTTTTATTTTTTGTAATATTACGCACTTCGAACACAACTTCATCCATACACAATTGAAGTAGTACAATTCGAGTCTGCAGTTACAAATATGTCTGAAGTTGAAGATTCAGACGAGAACATCTTAAATACATTAAAAAATTGATTGCACTTCAGATACGTATGTATTAAGTGCATGCATGTTAATTGCATTTTTTGCACTCAAGACGAATACGTCTCAAGTGCATATAACAATTAGTTACACTTAAGATGACTGAAAATTGCTTTTAAGATGCACAAACGTATGCGTCTGAAGTGCAATAAATATTTTATATGCACTTCAACGTTTTCGTCTGAAGTTCAGATTGTTCATAAACAAAAATTTATTCTTCGAATTTTAACAATCTAACACACAAATCAACGCCCAAATCTACTCCAAATAAGCTCAAATTTAAAACATAAATTCGAAATATCATAAAATATAAATCTCAATCATCAATTAGTCTAAGTAATAGAAATCTAACAAATTGATTTTACAAGAAGAAGAAGAAGAAGAAGAAGAGGAGGAGGAGGAAGAAGAAGTCCTAAATAAATTAAAGAAAGGAGCGTTGCAGCTAGAGGCAGATCCAAGATTTAAACCTCATGAGTTCAATTTTAATTTTTTTTAGCATTAAACCCATTATAATTTTAAAGTTATGGGTTCATATATACTATTCTTGCATATAATGAATTTTTACATATAAATTTTTGCTCCTCTTTGAAAGTTATGGGTTCAATTGAACCATTCGAGTATACCCTACATCCGCCCCTATGCAACAGCTTTGTCACGTCCCAAACCTGGGGAGGCGTGACCGACCCCCGGTGCCATATTCGGCCCGAGCGTACCACTCTGTAACCGTGAACTATGGAGGGGTATCCCTCAACTTAGGCCGATAAGGCCTACCTACAATTTGACAATACCCAATCGAGCCTGATAAGACATATTCTGAAACGTCTGAAGATAATATCTCTCTTATCTAAGGGTAAACATACCCAATATATATATATATATATATATATATATATATATATTTACTAGGCCTCCATGAACATATACTGATATATAAAATATACAGGACTCGTCTACAAGCCTTTAGAGATAACTAAACTATATCATGGCCGAGACAGGTCCTCGACCTACCCATCAAACCTGTATATATAAAATAGACTCTAAGGTCTAGATCTAGTAACTCCAAGGAAGTGGAGCTTACCAACCAAGCTGATATTTGACTGTGTCTACTGGGAAGGTCTATCCAGCTGTCTATCAGGACATGCAGGCACGGAATGCAGTGTCCCTAGTTAAAAAAAGTCAGTACAAAATAATGTACCGAGTATGTAAGGCAATAGAATAACTAAAATCTGAGATTGAACTGATAATATAATAACAAAAGATGACTGAAGATATGCTTACCTGTTGGTACTGACTCAACTCTTTCGATATAGTAAGTAAAATAGCTATTTGACCCTATAAGGCTCGATACATATAATTGATCTGCTGTAGTAGGCTTGCTCATAGGTACTCAGCCATACTAGGCTCTGTATCTCGGCCATTCTAGGCTCGCTCATAGGTGCTCGACCATAGTAGGCTCGGTACGTAACTTACCATCTGATCAGATGTTGCCTAAAAGGGGCCTACCCACCGATTATAGCTCGACGGTGGTGAAAATATTGTAATATTGTGTGTGTTATACACACACACACACACAGAGACACACACACCCCCTCTCCTCTCTTGACTGGAAGAAGACAATACTTAACTAAATATAAAGCCCTGATAAGGGAGAATACGGTAACTTATGAGACTAGGATAATACACATAAATTCAGGAATACGAACTTCTCTTATGTCTTGTTATCAAACGCTTGTATTTACGAGATCATGTTAAAATGAAGAAAAGGCTTAGCCTTAACATACCTTAACCCCATTGAGTCCTTAATATCTTCCAAGAAACTCTTCAAACAACTCAACTCAATATACTATAGCATAAGGAGATTCAAAATTAGTGTGAGTAAAGACTAAGTCCGTAACTTAAGCTAGTAGTTCGTTTATATAAATTCGGTAGCATCTCCCCTGAAACAAGGGCCTCGTCCAATACCATGTAACAACAACAACAACAATAACAACCAGAGAAATCCAACAATATATAAGTTTCAATAACAAGACACCATATAATGACAACAAATCATGACTATATCATATAGTAGCTTCAAGTCGAAATCCAAGTTATATTTATGTTAAAAAAGCCCTTAATGGCAATACAACACCATAAAAGCGACTTAAGCTAATCTTCACTTCCAATATCAAGTTTCATATGTTTCTTTCATCACTTCACTTGATAAACATATGGACATGCATAACTACAGAAACCATATCATAATCAAGTTATTTTCCCCAATTTCCAAACATAACAACATACATATACATACATAAATACGCATATATACATACATAAATACGCATATATACATACATAAATACACACATACATACAGGAACACACACACACACACACACACACACACACACACACACATATATATATATATATATATAGAGAGAGAGAGAGCCTTAAAACGACCCAACAAAAGATAACAACATCTCTTCCCCTTTCAAGTGCTATCTTGTAATCTTTCACTCCAACACCATAACCAATATGTAATTAACCTTAAAAAACATCAAAAGGATGTTAATAATACCTTATTATGTATATAAAATTTAAATCCTAAGATAAACTTAGCTCACCATCATCCTTATTCACATCACAAACCTTAGAGGGGTTGTTCTTTACCTTTGGCTAACTTTGATGTTGGATTATGGTGTAGTTTTTTTGGAATTTGTTTGGAGCCTTGGGGGAACTATTTGGGGGGGGGGGGGGGTAGGGTTGAGAGTATGAGGATGAAATAAGGTAAAAGTTTTTATCTAAGCTCATCGAAAAATGAGATAAAAATAGGTGAAGGTCGACCATTGACCAAGTGGCTCCCATAGTGGCTGCCTGCGCAGTCTCGCAAAAAATGCGAATAGCGCTCTACTAAGACATCATATCAATAAACAGTTTAATGAATTAGAAACTAAACTCGTAGATCTTCAACCGGGTAGGTGGATCATCCCTTAATTCCAAGTACATTGGGAGAAAAACTCAGCTATATTTGACCTAATTTTCAACACATTTATAAATGTAGCTTGTGATGACCTTTGCAAACTTTTATACCACAACTCGCTTGATTTCAAAACATAACACATGACTATGATACGACTAATTTAAATCATGGTATAATCTCCTTATCATGTTAATCAGCCTAGTTTCACCCCGATAATATATGTTATAATATTCCCAACTTGTCGACTTTTGACGAAACTTATTTTTTTCAATTTGTTTAGCTTATAAACCTTCCAACCCTCTTGGTACTTGGTATTCAAGATCTTAAGTATTGTTAGCCTCCAAGTTAACATGATTAATGTACTTTCAAAAAATATATCATTTCTTATCTTACATCAATTGACTTGAGACGTATTTTTATGTACGAAAACATGGGGTGTAACATCATTTCCGCTCTTTAGAACATTCGCCCTTGAACATTGATTGTTGCGCTTATCAGTCTCATAACTTATATCTCTTACAAATACTTTATTACTATCCTTTCCAATTAGGCAACAATTTTATGAATAAATTAAAGGCCAGGGCAGTCATCCCCCCTTTAGGCCTCTTTCTAACATTATGACATGTGGTTGAAATTTTTTCAATCTCGTAGCTGTCGCAATCTTCTGTCATGGTGCTTGTACATTCTGTCCTTGTATGCACGCCTATGCGACTCTTCTATCCTTTTTCCTCCAACTTTTAGCCAATCTCTAGGCCTCACTTTGTGAACATATACATACAATACAATGACAAGTTTTCCCTTCCGATATCTATAGGTGTACTGAAGTTATTCGATCGGTACGTTGTTGAACTTACGACTGTTGTTATATCTTTTTTTGTAGCCTTGGATATCTATCGTTATGGCTTTACAACATCTAGGTAGGTTATACTATACCATAATATTTACTTCGAGTTATTATTACCAAGGTCTGCTACTCAACTCTAGGTTACTCTCTCATTGCTTAACCTGTATGTATAAATCTAAGTCCTTTAATGCTTCCTCATTACTGTTCATCTTAAGAATGGCAACCTAATCTCATCTCATACTTTAGAACTTTTATCCATCTATAGTTGATTCACCTTAATATAGATCTATAATCTACCACTGATAACTTGAAATCTCTTACGTAACACATTGTCACTAGGGCTCACGTCTCATCGGGGAACATCTGAAGTGATTTTCCTGATCCACCAAAGGGGTGATACTATACTTCAATAACCGTATTTCATGGCGTCCTAACGTGATTCATCCTATGGGGGTATTCTAATCCTGTGCAATTCATGAAATTCCTTTTTTTTATCATTACTTAATCAAAGTCCTATACACCATTATCTTATCATTTATCATAATTACACTATCATTCTACTATAAGGGTAGCATTCCATATTTTCTAAATGTCCCTAGTCTTAAACTCTTCTGAGTTCATTGAAGCTATACTGAGCTTTTTTATAACTTACGAAAACCATCCGGGCTCTTGTTTGATGGATTTAATCCCGAGGACTTACCTATTCTCGTCACCTTGTCACTCACCTTTTATTATCCTTACTCCTCTACCTAAAACCTTGTTGATCTACCATACTTTAGCTTGCAACCTAGATATATCTATTTATATTACTCGTAACCTTCCTTTATCTTGCTAGCACCATAGATTTTCTTATGTTATTTTGAAACCTTAAGCGAGACAACTCATTATCTCTAACTCTTCTTTACTCTCTTAACTAGACCTCTCAGTACCTAGAAACCATAGGCTGGAAGATATGCCACTGATGACACCACTATTATTTCTTGATACGGAATCACGATTTCCAGCCCTCTATCTGATGTATAGACTATTCATAACCTTCTGTACTTGAGTATCTCTTACTTAATTTGTCTTCACCTTACTTACCTTTAAATCTTGAATCATAACTCCATCTCTTTCGTAACCTCCCTTCCACATAGGTGGAATTCACATCCACACCTTGAAGCTCTAATATAATACTTGCACCTCTGGTACATACACAATCCGACTGGAGCTTCATACTGACTTCCTATGAGAGTGGTACTCTTCTAGCTGAATTTATCATAGAGCCATTATAGAATATGGCCATTGTAATATATCTCTTGTAACTGTGACATTAAAAGTGATTATGCAATGTTTTGAATCATGATTTCTATAATTATCTGGATCTAATAATCAGACTCCTAATTTACTTAGCTAATGTAACTTGTTAGATTCCTCTTCCCTCTCGGCCTTTAAGTAGGCATAATCTATCTTTTGATCTGCGGCTCAGGGTATTAGTTATTACTTTAGCCTTTTGTAGATGCTACGCAACATCCATGATATAATTTTCTAACGATTCAAGTCTTTGTCTGTGACGTGAACTCAATTCTTTCTTTTAACTTATACCAGAGTCTCCTATAGTTGTTTGAATGTCAACATATATGCTGCATGGATAATACTCCAAAATCTTAAGTACGCTTATAATTTAACTAACTCTGGGTTGTATATCAAATAATTCCTTTCGTGCCATCTAAGTTGTCTTTAAACATAAGCAATTACTTTTCTCGGACGTTCTGCCACTTGCTGTATAAATACTTGGCTAATCTTATTGCCCAAGAATACTGGAATTTCCTATAACTCATATGATCTCAAATATCACTTTTGATTTTTATTTCCCATTCATTAGCCACGATAGGTGCCACTTTCTTATGGAGTGCATACAATGTTGTAGTGCGACTGTTATTACAAGACCATTTCTTCTTCAAGTTACTATGCTTAGCTTGAAGTCTTCTTCCCTATTTCTTCAACTAGTCTTTCATTGTAGTACTTAGGGAAGACCCTCTGACTCTTGTTGAGCTGTGAGCTTTTTACATCGTATACGCGACAAAATTTTTGATATTCTTACTCGCCTATACTTATCCTTAGTTACTTTCCTTCGTGCCCTTGTGCTGTAGGGTTCCTTCTGAACTGAAATTTTGATTATCTCCCCTAGAGGCACTCTCTTTTATTTCTGTGACACTTAGACGATATCTTTAGCTACCCCAGCTCCAATATGAATATTTTTCAAGTATTACAATGTCATATATGCGAGACTAAATTCCCTATGTTGGGGTTCACTACGTTGACCTTGCATGATCTATTGATTTATTTGTATTCTCTAATCTAGCCATAACTAGGCTCTTCCTGAATCAACTACTAACTACTCATTGCTCCATTCTCATATCTTTATTCTGCGTAATCTCTCTCGGGTTATGTCATTTGTCTTAACTTAGTCCTCGCACTGGATCCTTATGTATCAAGTTTCCATTCATATTTATTTATCAATAACATCATGGCCGAGAACCCTTACTGCCTCTTCTCAGTGTCGTGCTTGTATGATGTTCTTGGGTTGTAACATACCTCTAGGATTTGAAAAGCACAATCTCATCCTTTTCGCATTTTTATCGCGTTTTTACTTTATGTCACGACCCCAGTTCACCGTCCATGAACATGTCGTGATGGCACCTAGTACCTATGACTAGGTAAGCCTAACAATGTGGAAGATAAACCAAAATTTGCGGAAGAAAATAACTAAAACTAAATTGGTAAAATAAACAAGGTTTGAGGTGCCGCTCGGCACATACCACAACAATCCTCAAAGCTAACAAAACTCCCCAAAACCCGGAAACTCACAAATCACAAGCTAAGAGATACATAAGAGGCTCTGACTCAAGAATATCTATACAAAGGAGAAAATACTAGAAGAACTATACTTATTACAGAAAAGCTGGAACGAGACTCCTCTGTCTGCGAACGCAGCAGATATACCTTGAAGTCTCTATCAATACGCCTCCTTCCAAGGCTGACAGAACTGAGCGGGAGTAACTGTATCTGCACAACAAAAATGTGCAGAAGAGTAGTATGAGCACACCACGGCGCTGCCCAGTAAGTACCAAGACTAACCTCGGTGGGGTAGTGACGAGGAACAGTCAAGGCACCTACCGGTCGATAAACAGTATAATCATAGGAATAATGGTAACGACATATGAATATGTAAAGAATGCATGAAAGACCAAAAATGCTACGATTCACAATAAGGGATAAATACAATAATTAACAACAAGAATATAATAAACGGTGATACAAAACGATGGCAGAATCACAACCCAAATCCTAAGGTCACAGCACAGCGAAGAAAAGAAACAAGTCAATAATTCATATCATACAATGATGTTCACAGAAGGTCTTATCCCACTCTTTCCACAATTTCACCAAGTCTCGGACAACCACAACTCGCGAAGACCCAGCATCTGAAATCTAAGAATTGGCATCCTGTGCCCCATCAATCTCATGGTCATTGTGAGCACGTGATTTTTGCCCTCACGACAATTACTCCCAAAAATTGTAAAATAAAATAGTCTTGTGTCGTATTTGATTTTGTGGATTTTGTGTTGTCTTTCCTTAGCGTCAACGCTTGGTCTGTGTGTGTTTATTTGTTAAATTGATCAAAAATACAAAAATACGTGTTGCAGGCATTTAGGAATTAATTGTGCGTTCGTAAGAATTAATTAATCATAAAGTGGTTAAATAGAAAATTACAAAAAATGTGCATTTTTGTTCCTTGTCATCAGGAGATTTTATTTAAATGTGTAATTGGTATTAATGGTTTGAGTGTTAATTAGTAGGCGTGTAATTTCATTTCTTTTAATTTGTTTAAGGTGGCTTTAATTTAAGTATGGTTAGTTAAGAAAATTGAAAAAAAGGGCTAAAACTGCAAAGAATCCAGCCCAAATTATGTGTCAGCCCGGTCCGTCTCACCAAAGCCATTAGAGACGCTCCAAACAACGCCGTATTGGCATCTATATGCGGGCCGTTGATCAAATCCAATAGACGGCCCAGATTAGGTGTCCTTCTAATCCAAACGGCGTCGTTTTGATACGCCTGATCTAGACTGTCTGTCCTATCCAATCCAACGGTCCAGATCACCCCGTCTCTACCCGGTCCAGCCCCGACCCATTTCCCCGAACCGACCCAATCCCACAACTTAACCAAACGACACCGTTAGGCATTAAGTAAATGATCCCGGTCGTTGATCTCATCTGATCAAACGGCCAGGATTAAATCCCAGCCACGCTATATATTCATACAGCCCTACCCCGCCCCCTTCCAGACCCCCCATCGCCATCTCTAACAATCAGAGACATAGCTGTATAGCTCCGCCGGCGACCGGTGTCCAATCGACTCCAGATTAACACCACAAGACCACCTAACTCCCCTCTCCACGAATCCGTTACTAGCTTGGCTCGAATCAATCTGCAGCTTCTCGAATCCTCGATTGAAGATTCGAGCAAAACCCAAAGTTATCCCAATCGACCCCAAATTCACACCAACCACTCCCCGACCTCCCTCATACCCCGACCAACCTTGGTCCGGCTCGAATCTGACCAGAACTGGTCGAGCCCCAAAACGACCTCATGAACCCTAAAAATTCGGAAAGTCGAATCTAGCCCAATTGATTGGAATTTAGGGGTCCAATGGACTTTATTCGAGGTGTTCTCGATTGAGAACACTTCGATTAAGGTCTATTCGACCTCAAAAATGGACAAGCCCGAGTTCGAACCTAGGACACCTGATTCTTGAGGTATTCGTTTCTTTCCTTCATTCTATACTCCTATTCTTACGTGTTTTACATGTTTTGTTTGGTTTGTTTATTTGTAGATTTTTTCTAAGCATTTTTCTGTCCATCCCCACAGACCTTTTATTTGGTCAATTCTGTTTTTGTCTGTTCGATTGATTGTAGTTGTCGTGATGGCTTTGTGTGTTTAATTCACTTGAGGTCGTCAAGTAGTTAATTCGGATTGTTGACCCCCTGAGTCTGCCCGTAAAGCTGTAGTTTGTATGTCGATTATTCGTTATCGATTATATAGGTCGTAGTTGATTAAACGAATATCGTCGTAGGTTCGATTATTAACAATGTGGCAGAAATCCCATTAGTGTTGCCTAAGTTCATCCGAGCCACTGCTTGGATTGAAAGCTGTAACTGATTGTTGATTTCAAATTAGGGATTAATTGGATATAGATGTTAGCATTAGGAAACCAGAAATTAGCATTTTAGGATTTAAAATTGCCCTGCCCATGAACTGGACTAGTGGAACCTGCTATACAGCAGGGTACCACCAGTTTTCTGCAGTCCAGCAGCTTAAAATAATAGGACCCCATACTTAGACATTCTTAAGTGGGAACAACAGAATAACATGGGCATACCAGTCAGTCAGGGCATGGGGAAAGGGAAGGGGCAGGCTGTTACTTAGTGTTATAAGAGCAGGGGGGACTGGACTCTGAGGGGAAAAAAAAGATTTTGGAGACTGAAGTTTAAAAAAAAAACAGAGAAGAAAAAAGGCTGAAATACATTTCGAAAAGAACATATAGACTTCTCGATATACATGCTGAAAACAGAATACCGACTGGGATTCATTCATAGATAGAGAGAGCTTAAGAGGAGGAAAAATTACCCCATTGGCTTTGGGTTTTCACTCGGTGTTCTTTTCCATTTTAGGGGTCGGTTTGAACCTCTATAAGCTTTCTTTTCTTTTAAAGATCAGAAACAGTTCGAGCTTTTCTTTGTTTCCACTTCACACTTGAGTTTTCTTTAGGATAACTGAAGGTTCTGTTGGTTCGTTTGGTTTGGTCTTTGCTGTTTAGACATTCCGGAAGCTGCTGTTGGTCTATTCTCAAGTTCTTTATGGATTGATTTCTTTCCTGAGACTTCAGTTGTTCCCTGTGTTGTGTACTACTGTTTCATAGGAGTTTTAGTTTGTTTACTGGTTGCTGTTGGGTAAATTGCTGAGTGTTGCTGGGTTATTGGTTGCTATTTACTGGGTTGTTGTTGGGTTTTCTGTTGCTGTCTACTGGTTTTGTTAATAACTGCTGAGTGGTTGCTGGGGTACTACAATTATTTGCTGTGTTGTGTGGCTGTTCGTGTTACTGCTGCTGCTGATAGTCCTTTTTATTTCCAAATATCAGGTACACAAATTGCATCCCTGACTGATTGTGAGCTGAAAATGTGTAGAAATAAAGTTATATGAAGAATGAAGCTGAAGTTTGATTTAGTTCATGTCTAATTTCTGCTTATTGATTGTACTG
>MU740264.1:144950-157062 GCA_026770625.1 Nicotiana glauca
GACCGTGCTAGAACCACGGAACTCGGGAATGCCTAACACCTTCTCCCGGGTTAATAGAATTCCTTATCCGGATTTCTGGTGCGCAGACTGTAATATAGAGTCAATCTTTTCCTCGATTCGGGATTCAACCGGTGACTTGGGACACCATTAATCTCTCAAGTGGCGACTCTAAATCTTAAAAAATGACTCCCGTTTCGATTGTCCTTTAATTGGAAAAACTCCTTTTACCACGCCCTTCGCGGGGTGCGGTAGCGCCGAAAGTAGGTGTGACAGCTCTGGCGACTCTGCTAGGGAATAACCCATTAAACCCAGAACTTCAGTTCAGGGATTAAGAATTCGAGCTTATAATAATTGCTGTATTTGGCTTATTTCTTATCTGATCTTTATCATATGTTGTCTTAAATACGCTAAATGTTGTTCCTTTTACCACTTTGATAATTCTTGAACTGTGTATATAAACTATCTCCTCACGCACCCCTCTGAGTCTTCTGAATACGACCTCGGGAATCGCGGATACGCGCCCCATTCTTTGCTGAGATAAAACCAGTGAACCTGGGTTCCGGTGAAGGATTATTAGTCAACCATATTTAGGAACGGGAAGGGCCCGGTAGTTAAGCCGGAAAAGCATTGCTCCTGGTACGCTACCCCTTCCCAACTCGAGTCGTCCGCTCGTTTTATGACCAGTCTAGATACGCCTCATCAACGCCTAGGGTATTAACCTAGTATAACAAAACCTCGCGCCGGATCCCTAGTAGGAGCGTTTATTTGCATCATGCTGCATTTTGAATTAGGGGACTCAACACAGGGGTTGGGTCCGTCTAGGACAGGCAACCCGAAATAAACGACCATCCTGCTGCATCTCGTTGTGTTGTGCACCTATCTGCTTCAAACTTGCACGCTGACCAGCTTTTAAATATCAAAGAAAATGATAAACGACCACTCGTTTTGGAAAACAAATTAAGGCCTAGGTAATAAAGGAAGAACATCAGGTAGAAAATATCTTTTCATAAAAAGCAGTTTTTCTTACTTCCACCATAGGACATTTCTAAAAATAAGTTTATCGATAAAATTTGCTTCGCCTCCTAAGCAGCATCAAAAACTTGTCTAAAAATGAAAATATAGCAAAAAGTGTTTTCCTTGTCCAAACTACGTAGACAACCTCCATCAGGTTCAATCCGCGTATTTTTCGAGTCAAGTCCTCCCTGTCTAGCCTTTACCATATAAAGTCAGTCCATTGTTCCTCCCCAAAATCTATTTGGTGTCCTTTTTCAATATTTGAACCCGGCCTCATTCATATAGGTGCCATATGGATTCAGTTAGCGGGAGACCCGACAAGAGGCTGAGAGATGAAGAACGCTCGCCATTCCAAATTGTCGACAAGGTGCCTAGGTTGTTGGAACGCTGGTGGAAAAACATGGACGGATTCGAGCAAGGAAAGATCAAAGACCATTTGAAGCATTTGGTACACATTATGGAGTTTGAAGAAGGGATTAAGGGTTTAAGGGATCAGTTAGAAGAAGCTGAATCGAACAAAAGGAGACAGATCGCAGAGTTTGAAGAAGAAAGACATCGTTACTAGGGTATGATTAATCGAACGGAGGAGGAGTCGCTAAAAACTCGGTGCCAGAAAGATGCGGCCTTGGACCGCGAGCGCGATGCACTGGATCTCACTGAGGTCCGCGGTCAGCAAAATCAAGAGCTGCACATGGCCCAGGAATACGTAAAAGGAAAAATTCTCGAGGTAGCCACCTACATCGCAAGGGCATGCAAGAGCTGCCAAGAGATGCCACCCGAGCGATTCATGGAAGTATCACTGAGTGTTGCTCGTCATATATCTGCGGATCTGGAAAGAATCTACCGCAACGTTGGGTGTTAGCCACAGGAATGAGAGCCTTGATTACAGTAATGCCAATGGTTCCGCTACAGAGATCGAAGACATCTTCCAGTTGTCAATCCCTGCCAGCATGCTTTCGCTATTTAAAGTCCTTTTTATGTCTCATGATATTTCGAGTCTGTTGATGTTTCAAGTCTTTTTGGTGTTTCAAGAGTTGTTACTTTTTGCTCTAAATTTATGATTAGTCGGGTAGGGCTTTGTTTATCCTTAATGTATTTTGCTTTTTGAGTCTTGTACCAAAAGAAAATTATCTTCAATGAAAAAAACATTTTTGGGGAACTGAAGCATGAAAAACAACGCAGCAGAACTATGCTCGGTCCGATTCATGAGGGGACATGATACGTAGGCAATCCACATAAGATTCGACCATTACTAAAAGAAAAAAGGGAGTAATAACAAGCAAAGTTTTGAAAATCACTTGAAAAGAGGCACAAAAATAAGAAAGCTGGAATGACGCATGCGATGAGAATCAAAGACATAGTAGAAATGGCTAAACTGCCTAGGTGTATTGCATCCCAACGTGCAATAACATATCTGTTAAACTCTGAAAACTAACAAGTTTGTTGCGTGTTATCAAAGATTTTTAGCAGTCAACTTGTTAGAACGTACTGGCCAATTACCATTACCAGACTAGATCAAAAGGTCCAATTCCAAGAAGTATGTTTAGTTCGGGTAAAAACGTTGAAGAAGAGAAGTCTGTGATGCAGATAAAGGAGGAAATGGATAGGTTAAGACAACAGATAGCAGAGATACACCTAGTCTGGTCTAGGGGACAATCATCACCTAGCCCTCCCATTACTTCTACTCCCGTACCAGCCCCAGAACGTCCACCCATTGATCCATCAGCAAGTGCCCCAGTTTATCAATATTATCAAGGGGAAATCCCTTACGCTTCCCAAACTCCACCACCCAAACAAAACCCCCTCCCACCAGTTACCCCTATTTTCGTGGCGCCTCCACCCGCCACGTTACAAAAATCACCCAGTGAGCCACTATTTCAGATTCACGACAACCATTGCTATTCTCCAGAGCCTACCTTTAAGGCTCCTGAACCATACTCCTACACCCCTCACTGGGACAGCCCGACAGAACCAGAAAGGCAACTCAGGAATCCGGAGCAGGAAGAAGTCATTCGGAAAGTCAAGAGCATGGAGCAGTCCTTTAGGAATATGCACGGTTTAGGTAGCCAAGTTAGTGTCGCCTACAAAGATCTGTGCCCTTTTCCAGATGTTCAGTTGCCCGCAGGGTTCAAAATGCCCAAATTTGATTTATATGAAGGACATGGTGACCCGGTGGCCCACTCCGAGGCTTCTATAGTAAAATGAGGGGAGCGAGAGGGCAAGATGAATTACTGATAGCTTATTTCGGTCAGAGCCTGGGAGGGTCTGTGCTAGAATGGTATACCCGGCAAGATCCCGGCAGGTGGTTCACATGGGATGACCTGGCACAGGCATTCATCGGCCATTTCCAGTATAACCTCGAAATAGTCCCTGATCGCCTATCACTGTCGAAGCTAGAAAAGAAGCCCGCAGAGAGCTTCAGAGAATTTGGGTTTCGCTGGAGGGAACAAGTGGCGAGAGTGGATCCCCCAATGAGGGAAAATGAGATGGTAGATTATTTCTTGCAGACGTTGGAACCAACCTACTTTGGTCACCTAGTGACATCCGTGGGTAAATCATTTAATGAAGTGATAAAGATGGGAGCCATGATCGAAGAGGGCCTGAAATCCAACAAAATCATGAGCTATTCTGCATTAAAAGCAACCACTCAAGCCATTCAGAGTGGCACGGGAGGAGTGCTTGGGAAGAAGAGGAAAGAAGATGTCGCAGCAGTCGAGTCCAGAGCCTGGTTCGGAACCAGAGGCCCTGCACCCCACTATAATCAACCCCAACCTTACCAATAAAACTACGTCCCTACTCCATATAGCCACCCACAACATCATTACCCGACACCTGATCCCCATTTTTCCGTCCACCACGCCCAAATGTACGCTCAACCTCCCATCCAGGCACCATGGCATGCACCAAGAGCATACAGGAACCCCACGGGTACGGGCTTCCGTCCAAACCAAGCTTTCAAAAACGACAGAACACCAAAACCAAAGACTTTCACCCCTTTGGGAGAGTCTTATACCAGTTTGTTCCATCGATTGAAGCGGGTAGGATTGTTAAACCCGGTCGAGGCCAAATTACCAAACCCTCCTCCAAGGAATCTGGATCACTCAATAAGTTGCGAATACTATTCAGGATGCCCAGGGCATGACACAGAGAAATGTTGGAGACTAAAAACAGCTATCCAGGAGCTTATCGACACTCGTCGAATCGAGGTGCAGACCCCGGCAGAACCTAACATCAACCAAAATCCACTCCCAGCCCATCATGAGACCAATATGATCGAGTTGGTACAAGAAGACGAGGGGTATGAAAAAGCCTCTCAAATCGTAATGATGGTCAGGTCAAGTGGGAGCAGGATAGAAAAGGGACCAAGTAACGACAGATCACTCAGCAATGAGAAGGGGGAGCATGATAAGCCAGCAGCAACGAAGGGGGCCGCAAACGAAGTACTGGTGAAACTAGGAGAGGTGAAGATAGTTGTACCAGGAGTAGCAATCAAACCTACTCTAACTGTAGAGGGTGCTCGCATAGACCCCATCATCATCAGGCCAGCAATACAGTTACCAATAGTCAACAACAAAGCAATCCCGTGGAACTATGACCGGGTAACTGTGACCTATAAGGGGAAAGAGGTCAAGGAGGAAGTTTGTGAGGCACAAGGGCTAACCCGCTCAGGGATCCATTAGACAGTTGAGGAGAGGGCTACAGGACGGTATCCTGGGAGACCCTCATTGGTATTTGAGATTGAGTTGTGTTTACCCTGTGTTTCTGCTTTATCCTGGTAGTTATTATTGTTTCGTTGATTTGTCTTATTACATTGCTGCATTTATTATTCTTGTCAGATTTCCACCCTGTTAAATTTTTGCTACTGTGATGCACGAGGTTTCTGCCGTACGGTTGTGTTTGAAAGGTTGCACGAGGTCTTTGTCGTGCTATTGTTGTGTTGATGTTTTGCACATGCGGCGTAATAATGAGGGATATGTTATATGCTTATATGTGGGTTGCGTATGTGGCGGAATAAGGTGGGAACATAGTTATGCACGTGTGGCGAAATAAGGCGGTGCCTATTATATTATTTATTGCACACGTGGCGAAATAAGGTGGGATATGTCAGGGATTGATTGTATAGAGTTGTGACGGCCTGTTGAGGCATTCCTATTTGTTTCTATTGTGATTGTAGATTGTTTACCTGTATGAACGTTACCGCTTGGGAGTTGTGAGGGAACATCGTATGTGCGGTCTGTCCTCCTTTTCATGTTTGCTGGTTGGTAGAATTTTGTTAGAAACATTTGCACAAGCATACATGTAGCTGAGCATTCCTATTAGAGGTGAATTCCTCCTGATCTTTTTAAGGGTGGAGGTACGCCTCGGTTATCCATTATATTGGGAGAGTGGCCCTAGTTAGCCAGTTAGTTGTCGGTATGACCATGAGATTGATGGGGCACAGGATGCCAATTATCAGATTTCAGATGTTGGGTCTTCGCGAGTTGTGGTTGTCCAAGACTTTGTGAAATTGTGGAAAGAGTGGGATAAGACCTTCTATGAATATCATTGTATGATATGAATTATTGACTTGTTTCTTTTCTTCGCTGTGTTGTGACCTTAGGATTTGGGTTGTGATTCTGCCATCGTTTTGTATCATCATTTATTATATTTTTATTTTTAATTGTTGTATTTATCCCTTATTATGAATCGTAACATTTTTGGTCGTTCATGCATTCTTTACATATTCATATATCGTTACCATTATTCCTATGATTATACTGTTTATCGACCGGTAGGTGCCTTGACTGTTCCTCGTCACTACCCCACCGAGGTTAGTCTTGGTGCTTACTGGGCACCGCCGTGGTGTGCTCATACTACTCTTCTACACATTTTTGTTGTGTAGATACATGTACTCCCATTCAGTTCTGTCAGCCTTGGAAAGAGGCGTATTGGTAGAGACTTCAAGGTATATCTGCTACGTTCGCAGACCGAGGAGTCCCTTTCTAGATTTTATGTAATAAGTATAGCTCTTCTAGTATTTTCTCCTTTGTATAGATATTCTTGAGTCAGAGCCTCTTATGTATCTCTTAGCTTGTGATTTGTGAGTTTCTGGGTTTTGGGGAGTTTTGTTAGCTTTGAGGATTGTTGTGGTATGTGTCGAGCGGCAACTCAAACCCTGTTTATTTTACCAATTCAGTTTTATTTATTTTCTTCCGCAAATTTTGGTTTATCTTTCGCATTGTTAGACTTACCTAGTCATAGGGACTAGGTGTCATCACGACATGTTCATGGAGGGTGAACTGGGGTCGTGACAAGTTGGTATCAGAGCTCTAGGTTCATAGGAGTCACAGATCACAAGCCGGTTTATTAGAGTCTTGTGGATCGGTACGGAAACGTCTGTACTTATCTGCGAGAGGCTATGTAACCATTAGGAAAATTCAACTTCACTTGATTTCCCTGTTGTGCGAGATTTTTTTTTTGACGTCCAGAATCCTAAACCTCTACCTTCTACTCTCTCGTAGACGGTGAGGACACGTACTACTCAAGGTGATCAGGCACCCGCGCCCCTTACTGCAGCCGTCGGAGGTCGGGGCCGGGGTAGAGTTCGAGGACGCGCACGAGGTGCAACGAGAGTGGCTATGTGAGCTGCCACCAAGGTACCACCAGTAGATCCAGCTAGAGTCCAGGCACCTGGCATGCCCACTCCTACTACTACCCCATCCATTCAGGAGACTTTGGCACAGTTCATGAGTATGTACACCATTTTGGCTCAGGCAGATTGCTTCCCCTTGCTGCAGCCATATCCTAGGCCGGAGGAGGAGCACAGACTCCCACTGCCCGCAATCCTGAGCAGCGAGCGCATGTGGAGAAGGTCCCAAAGATTATTCATGCGCCGCCTGCAGCACTAGTTTAGCCCGAGGGTATGGCAACGGCTTCCGAGCAGGAGCAAATGAGACTAGAGAGGTTCAAAAAGTATAATCCTCCGGTGTTCAGTGGATTAGCATCAGACGATTCCTTGGGGTTTCTTGATGAGTGTTACTGTATTCTCCGTACTATGGGCATCTCTGGAATCGAGCGGGGTTTCCTTCACTACTTTTCAGCTTCAAGGAGCCGCCTAAGATTGGTGGTGCACCTATGAGTTAGACAGTCCAGACGAGGCAGCTTCACTAACTTGGACTCAGTTTTCAGATATGTTCTTGATAGAGTTTGTTCCTTAGAGCCTCAGGGATGCATGGCGCGCGGAGTTTGAGCACTTGCACCAGGGTGCTATGATCGTCTCGGAGTATGCTGTCCGTTACACTAGTTTGGCTAGACATGCCTCAGCCTTGGTTTCTACTGTTTGCGAGAAGGTTCACCGGTTCATTGAGGGGCTTATTCCTAGCATCAGGTCCAGAATGGCCCGTGAGTTGGAGATGGATATTCCATATCAGCAGGTGGTGAACATTGCTAGGAGGATAGAGGGTATGCATGCTAGAGAGAGAGAGGGCAGGCAGGGTTATGAGAGAGAGAACAGACGAGATCAGGAGCGGGAGTTTGAGGAGGCGAGGGGTCCTCGTAGACCGAGGAGATATACAGGTCCTTATTTTGGAGGCAGGGTGCGTCATGGTAGAGGTTTTGCGGGTCAGCCAGTTCAGTTCGCACTTCAGACTCAGCATGGTAAGTTAGGTGATCATGGGTCTCGAAGTACCCGTACCACACAGTTCCCACTGCCTCGTCAGCAGAGAGGGTATTTTGAGTATGGAGATACTAGCCACATGGTGAGAGATTGCCCCAGACTTCGGACCGGTGTGTCTCAGCGAGGTATTTAGGCAGGTAGAGGGCACCCAAGAGAGGGAGGCCCGGCTCGTTGATGTGTTCCATATGGTAGGCTTGAGGCCGGTGCGTCAGTTGAATGACATTCAGGTACAAATTTGGTTTATTGTTGAGGGGCACTATCTGTAGCTCATCACAGTTCTACTTATCGGGGCAGATTTCCTTGTTTGTTGCTCCATTTATGGGAGCGCTTCATGATTTGCACTCCGTCTATGTGATTAACCTGTTGGGAGGTTTTATGAATGATAGCTGTGTCAATCGTCTGATTTTAGCCGTTGTTGAGAGTTGTGAAGCTAATAGTATTTTCCTGTTGTCTATTTTGGTAGGCTTGATGTGACTTCTGAGCATTCTTGGTTACGAGCTGTGATTTCTATGCTCCACCGGTGTGGGAGCTGGTCTGTGTTGTAAATTGTAGACGGAATTGATCTAGTGAGAGTCTTTAGATGGGTTGATGTGAGCCCTACTTGTGATTTAGTGTTGAGGGCAGGACCCTCGTGATTTCAGGTGATTGATATGTGAGACCGGGCTGTGTACTGCGGCGAGAGGTTATATCAGTATAGATCATTATGAGTCTTTTATATGCTTTCATTCTTTCTTGTTAGATGTTTTGTCGATTTGTGTTTTAGAAGAAATTATGCTAGTTTGATTTGTTTGTTAGTTCCCCTATGTGTTTCCCTTTCTTATACTCAGTCATTTTCGTTTTATGCTTCTTGAGTTTAGCTTGTGGGATATGTACCCGTTGGTGTTGGCTGAGGTTTGGTTATTCGGGTGTCTGTTATGCGATTTTCATGGGTTTTGTATCACCGCCAGTGTTGTGGAGGTTTGAAAAGAGTTCCTGTAGAATATGAGGCTTATGGATGGTATGGATTTGATCTCAGGCAAGTATTGCTACCAAAAATGTGATTGTGGGCCTATGTGTGAGGTGTCATGTTGTGTGGTTATACCCTGTGTGTTGGCTTGTATTGAAATAGTTGTTTGAGACTAATATCGGACATGGATTTAGGATCGGGTCTTTCTGAAATGGATGGGAGGTGAGAATACTGGCTTGAAGGCCTACTGGTATTGCTAGGAAGGTTAAATTTTACTTGAGATAGTGTCGTCAGGCTTAAGTGGATTAGGGTGACGAGGGATCACCTGCGGGTGTATGTTGGAAGTGCGCACTCAGTGACTTGAGGACTTCGAGGCGAATCTTAGCACGTTCGAGGACGAACGTTGGTTTTAAGAGGGGGAGGATGTAACGACTCGACCAGCTGTTTTGCGAAATTAAGCCCCATTTGACGGCATAAGGTCTAGAACAGCTTCGTAATATGAGTATCGACCTGCGTGCATGGTGGAATTTGGCTTTCAGATGGTTTAGAGTAAATTTAGAGAAGAAACCTTGTTTTAGAAGTTAGAACGGTGAAAAGTTGATCGGAATTGGACTTTTCGGCAAACGACCCCGGAATGGGCCATGGATGATCTCAACAACTTCGTATGGTGATTTTGGACTTAGGTGCGCGCCCGAATTCAGATTTGGAGGTCCGTAGAGTAAGTTGAGGCATTTCAATGAAAGATGGAGTTGGAAAATGAAGAAGTTTGACCCATAGTTGACTTGTGGGATATCGGGGTCGGAATGCGATTCCGAGAGTTGGAATGGCTCCGTTATGTCAATTTGGACTTTCTGCAAAATTTGGCGTAATTCCGAGTTGAATTGATAGGTTTCAGCATGAGATTCGTTATTTGAAGAATTGGAAGTTCATAATCTTGATTTTTGGTTTGATTCGTTGTTTCGATGTTGTGTTATGTGATTTGGGACTTCGAGCGAGTTCGTGTTAGGTTATATGACTAGTATGTGTGATTGGTTGAGGTCCCGGGGGCCTTGGGTGCGTTTCGGATGCTCAACGGGAAAATTTTGAAGTTAGAAGAAAATTTGCAGCAGGCCTTCTGGTATTTCCGCTTCTGCGGCTTGGGAAACGCAGAAGCGTAGCCTCAGAAACGGCTTGGTCACCGCAGGAGCGAAAAGTGGACGTTGGCTTACGAACCGCAGAAGCGGTGTAAGTTCTGCAGAAGCGAACTCGCTTCGGCGATGGGTGGACTGCAGAAGTGGTTAGTCGGCTAATTAAGAGAACCGGAGAAGCGGTTGGTTTTCTGCAAAAGTGGGACCGCAGAAGCGATCCCTGGACCGTAAAAGCGAAAATCACTGGTATGAAATAGGATAATCCGAGGGTTTATGTCAAAAGTTAGAAAATCAATTGTGAGCTCGGGAGAAGGCGATTTTGGGTCGATTTTGAATAGAAGATTAGTGGGTAATGTTTCTTTAACCTCATTTAGTTGTTTTCTATCAATATCTAGTTAAATCCACCATTAGAATTCGAATTCAAGGTCAAAATTGTGGAAAATTGGATGAAACTTCTTAGACTTAGTTATTGTGATTTGAGTGGGCATTTGACCTCCGATTTGGGAGATTTATATATGGTTGGACTCGTGAGAGTACGAGGGTTCTGAAAATGTGAAAATTATTCAATTCCGAGATGTTGGCTGGAGGGGCATGTCATTTTACCTATTTTCGCGCCCTAGCTTTAATTTTTATAGTGGAATCAGTTGTTTACAATATTATTTACGATGTGTAATTGAATTGAATAGATTTGAGCCATTGGGAGTCGGATACTCGTGGCAAGAACGTGGTTGCTAGTTGATTTTAGCTGGTTTGAGGTAAGTATCTTGCCTAACCTTGTGTGGGAGACTTTCCCTTAGGATTTGAGTCTTCTATGTTGATGGTATTCCTTGCACGTGAGGTGACGAGTGCGTGTTCGGATTTATTTGTGGTAAATTGATCCTTTAGGCTCTTAGATCCTTGTAATCACCGAATATAAAGTTGTACTTGAGCCGATTGATGAAAATCTGGTTTTACTTAAATTGTTAACATTTAACTTTCTTTCTTATTTGCTTATATTACTTGAAGCCTATTACTTGTGCTAGAAATAGGAAAGCATGTCTACCTGACATAGTTGCCTAATTGCTAAGTTGTTTAATCGTACTACGTGAAGCATGCTAGGCTAGTTCTATCTGCTACTCCGTTTTTCATACTGATTCCTTGGTTTGTTTCCGGCTGTGATTGTGCATTTATTTTGGGACTACGGGACAGTATCCCGGGAGATCCCCCTGCACTTTTATTTTGGGAATACGGACGGTATCCCGGGAGAGCCCCTGCATATAAATGATTGGACTACGGGACGATATCCCGGGAGATCCTTTGATACTGGTACGAGGGCTGGACTACGGGACGGTATCCCGAGAGATCCATTGGACAGTTGAGGAGAGGGGTACATGACAGTATCCTGGTAGACCCTCATTGGTATTTGAGATTGAGTTGTGTTTACCCTGTGTTTCTGCTTTATCCTGGTAGTTATTATTGTTTTGTTGATTTGTCTTATTAAACTGCTGCATTTATTATTCTTGTCAGATTCCCACCCTGTTAAATTTTTGCTATTATGATGCACGAGGTTTCTATCATGCGGTTGTGGTTGAAAGGTTGCACGAGGTCTTTGCCGTGCTATTGTTTTGTTGATGGTTTGCACATGCGGCGTAATAAGGTGGGATATGTTATATGCTTATATGTGGGTTGCACATGTGGGGGGAATAAGGTGGGAACATTGTTATGCACGTGTGGCAAAATAAGGCGGTGCCTATTATATTATTTATTGCACACGTGGCAAAATAAGGTGGGCTACGTCAGGGATTGATTGTATAGAGTTGTGACGGCCTGTTGAGGCATTCCAATTTGTTTCTATTATGATTGTGGATTGTTTACCTGTATGAATGTTACCGCTTGGGAGTTGTGAGGGAACATCGTACGTATGGTCCGTCCTCCTTTTCATGTTTGCTGGTTGGTAGAATTTTGTTAGAAACATTTGCACAAGCATACCCGTAGCTGAGCACTCCTATTAGAGGTGAATTCCTCCTGATCTTTTTAAGGGTGGAGGTACGCCTCGCTTATCCATTATATTGGGAGAGTGGCCCTAGTTAGCAGTTAGTTGTCGGTATGACTGTCACACCTCCTTTCGGCGCTACCGCACCCCGCGAAGGGAGTTGTAAAAGGAGTTTTTCCAATTAAAGGACAATCGAAACGGGAGTCGTTTATTAAGATTCAGAGTCGCCACTTGAGATATTAATGGTGTCCCAAGTCACCGGTTGAATCCCGAATCGAGGAAAAGATTGACTCTATATTACAGTCTACGCACCAGAAATCCGGATAAGGAATTCTATTAACCCGGGAGAAGGTGTTAGGCATTCACGAGTTCCGTGGTTCTAGCACGGTCGCTCAACT
>MU740265.1:0-11322 GCA_026770625.1 Nicotiana glauca
GGTTGGTGAGCGAGTATTGCTCCGTATATCGCCTATGAAGGGCGTGATGAGATTTGGGAAGAAGGGCAAGCTTAGTCCTAGGTTCATTGGCCTATTTGAGATTCTTGATCGCGCGGGAGAGGTGGCTTATAGGCTTGCCTTGCCACCTAGCTTGTCAGCCGTGCATCCGATGTTTCATGTGTCTATGCTCTGGAGGTATCACGGAGATCCTACCCACGTGTTAGATTTCAGCACTCTCCAGTTGGACAAGGATCTGTCCTACGAGGAGGAGCCGGTAGCTATTCTAGACCGACAGGTTCGACAGTTGAGGTNAAGAGTTTTCCTTTAGTGCATGTTCAGTGGAGAGGTCAGCCTCTTGAGGCATCAACCTGGGAGTCCGAGTCTGATATGCGGAACCGTTACCCTCATCTATTTCCTGACTCAGGTACTTCTTTCTTTTGTCCGTTCGAGGACGAACGATTGTTTTAGAGGTGGAGAATGTGGCGACTCAAAGGGTCATCACCATATTTCTCCCTTTCTCTACGCTTTAGAGGCCTTGGAAACCTCGATGGTGGTTACCTCAATTTGCGTGCGCATTCCGGGCGCGAAGCCAGAAAGTTTCTATGTTAAAATATGTGAATTATGTGAAAACTTTGAAGAATTTTGATATTAATATTGATATAGTTGACTTTGGTCAACATTTTGGGTAAACGGGTCCGGATCCGTGATTTGACGGTTCTGGAAGGTCCGTAGAAAAATATGGGACTCAGGCATGTGCCCGTAGTCGAAATCCGAGGTCCAGAACCCCGGTAAAAGAATTTTTATGTTAAATTGTTTTTTGAAATTATTAAGGAAAAATAGAAATGAAAATGAGCTATAAAATATAAGTATCGGGCTCGTATTTTGGTTCCGATGCCCGGTACAGGTCTTAAATATGCGTTAATCGCTTTCTGTGAAATTTGGTCAAAATCGGACGTCGTTTGACGTGTTTCGGACTATGAGTTCCAAGTTTGAAAGTTTAAGAACTTTGAAATGAAAAATCATGAGTTTTGGGGTTAGATTCTTTGAAAATGATGTTATTTTGGCGATTTGATCGCACGAGTAAGTCTGTAGGATGTTGTTGGAGTTATATGTAAGTTTGGTTGGGAGCCCCGAGGGCTCGGGTGAGTTTTGAGTAGGTCCCGGAAGGCCTTAGGCTTAAAATATCAGATGTGGCAGTGTAGCAGGTCCCACGCGGCCGCGCTGCATTTCTGTGCGGTCCGCGTGGACTGGTTCAGAGAGTCGCAGGTTTAAGTTCAACCAGCGCGGCCGCGCATCAAATCAGTGCGGTCCGCGCAGGAAGCCACGCGGCCGCGGTGCACTTCTGTGCGGTCCACGTGGCTAGGTTCAGGTGCAAGCCCACCAGCGCGGCCGCGCACCAAAATAGTGTGGTCCGCACTGGGTAGGTTCAGAGAACCAATTTTCATCTCTTTTTCGATGCGGTCGCGTGGCATTTTTGTGCGGTCCGCGCCAGCATTCAGTAAAACATATAAATCCGAAATTTTCAGCTATTTTTACACTTTTTCAAAACCCAAAACATAAGAGGCGATTTTCCAAACAATTCTTCTTCTTCAAAATGATTGGTAANAGTTGGACCTCAATTTGGGGTCCGATTACAAAACTAAGCATATAATTGGAATCATGGGGGAATAGGTAATCGGGTTTTGGTTCAAACCTCGGGTTTTGACCACGTGGGCCCAGGGGCGTTTTGGGAAATTTTGAGTAAAACCTTAGAAAAATTTGTTTTCATGCATTCAAGTTGATTCAATTAGGATTTGTTGATAAACTCAAGTAATTTGTGACTAGATTCGAGCGGTTTGGTGGTGAATTCGAGGGGTAAAGCTATTCTAGAGGCTTGAGTGGACTTTTTGGAGCATTTGAGGTAAGTGTTTGATCTAACTTTGGCTTGAGGGAATAGGATTAGAGTGTATTGATTGCTATTTGCTAAATGATCGAGTACGGTGTATAGGCATGGTGAAGAGTATCTTTACACCGGTGTCTAGCATGACCGTGAGTCGTAAATGCTTTTAATTCGAAAGATATGACACATCTGTCTTGTTAAATNTCGGGTTTAACTGTTATGGCGACGTTTTCCCCTAATAGGACCTCTTTTGGAGAGATTCTCAGTGTTATGAATTATATTATGGGATCTTGTGGCACGCCGACCACTTCTGAATTATATTATGGGATCGTGTGGCACGCCGACCACTTATGAATTATATTATGGGATCGTGTGGCACGCCGACCACTTATGAATTATATTATGGGATCATGTGGCAAACCGACCACTTTCGAATTATATTATGGGATCGTGTGGCACGCCGACCACTTATGAATTATATTATGGGATCCTGTGGCACGTCGACCACTTATGAATTATACATTATGGGATCGTGTGGCGCGTCGTCCACTATAAATATATATATGTATCATGAAACCCGAAGTAGACCTGCTGTTTGTTTCTGATGTTCCATTTTTATCTAGCATTCCCCGATAGCATGTCCCCTCCCAGCTTTACTTTATATTATTTTATTACTGTTTTTCTCACACTTGTATATTGTAATTGCACAGGTTAATTGTGGTAGGTCCTGTCTAGCCTCGTCACTACTTCGCTGGGGTAAGTCCAGGCACTTACCAGCACATGGGGTCGGTTGTGCTGATGCTACACTTTTGTGCCTTTTGTGCACAGATCAGGATGCAGCTTACGGACCGCCGCAGCAGTTCTAGACCGGGAGCCGACCTTCAGTCCAGAGACTCTCAGGTAGCTTAGCTGACGTCCGCGGGCTCGGAGTCTCATCTATGTCACTTCAGTTTGTTTATTTGTATCGAGACAGGCTCTTGTGTATTTTCTTTCAGACTGATGATTTTAGCACTCCTTAGTAGTTCGTGAGTAGTGACACCAGATACTGGGTAGAGGTGTACTTTGAAACTTCCATATTTTTATATCGTTTTGTTAAAACTAAAGTCTTCCGCACTTATTTAATTATTGTTAGAATAATATGTTGTTGAGGGTGGATAAAGAAATGTTGTATTATTTGGCTGGCCTAGCTACGTTAGTAGGCGCCATCACGACGCCCGATGGTGGGATAAATCCGGGTCGTGACAACCCACGGTGAAGCAAGTAATATACACCATTCAATCCTGAAAGGACATAACCGATGCGCCATTCGCCGTGCAACACCCAAAACGAACCTTCCTCAGAAACCAGGAAGCAAGACATACAAAGTAACATATGGAAAACTATTCTCAACATCACACTGTTGAGGCGTGCAACCCGATCCAGATAACATACCCATGGCGGCGTGCCACCCGATCCACACATATATCTCACATAGGGAGATGCACATCGAACCAAATTTGCTCATAATAACAAAATACCGAGTATCAGTCGTAAGCAGACTGAGTGCATAATGATCTACATATAGCGTTATAAGCTTAAAACTCATGCACAACTGAGATTTCCACCTCAACTTCCACTATAATCCCAATAGCACCGCACCATATGTGCCCATAGCCCGCAAATCATAATGTCTCACAATGCGGAAAACAACTCACACTGGAACATGCATCCGAAAAGTCCCTCAATACCGGGACTGAATCAATGGTAGAAACCTCTACACCGACATCCACCACAAAGGCCCAATTAAGGAAAGCTATCCTCCCCAGCCATCCGCTGGTCTTTAGAATACAAACCACTTTGCTAGAACAAAATCCGATGCACCTCGCCACGCAACCTGTGGCATTTTCTGACATAACCCATAGCACAGTAGTCTAGAATAACCCAACACTGAGATAACCAGTCTACACCCCAATACCGTATCCACAATCTAATATACCAAGCAAAGAAAGATCCACTCGGGTCTCCAAATTCGAATAGCCGATACACACGATCCACAGCCACCACATAGTCTATACCTGATAACTCCCAGTCTCCAGCTTCACACAGCACACAAATTACTATACCTGATCCCAAATTTTGTAGTATAAATACATATTACACCTCAAGTACCCAATCATTTCACGAAAGATATTCTGAATTTACCCCTGTGCCACCAAACAAACCCAAATATTAACAGTCGATCTACCAAGAAAATGTCGCAACACTACCGAAGTGCCATCAACTTAATCATATTGCCCTTCTCTGAAATATATACTCTCGTCAAATCACTCCTATTCAGCAGTACTATTTCCTTGATTACCTGAGGCTACCCGTTGCTTGAGAATTTGATGAACTTCTTTTCAGAATTGATCGGTAACTCATCTAGACAAGACCTTCCGTCAATCCCATCTAGAAGAGGAATCATTACACATTTCATACTTCGCATACCCATAGAGAATATATTAATCTCCAAACCACGGTTAAAACCCAACAAGGACTCTCTCCCCCAATTCCATGTGCATAAGCTAAACTGCCAGGACTGAATCCTTCTACTCAAACCAAGCTAAACAAGCTGCCAAAACTCAAGAGCATTGCTGCAAAATGCCTGTAAGGCTCATTACCTCGAACACATACGAAAAATTAATCATGCCCTTACCATACCGACTCAGTCTACTATCAACCTATTCCATTTATCAAACTTCCCCTCTGATTCATCATCAACTTGATATCTCTCCCTCGCTGTAGCATCACAATGCCTCAATTTAGGCTTACCACACGAGATTCGAACATAAGACCACACTGTCTAAGACCCATAAGCCGCGAAATACTCTTTCGAATGTTCCTAGAAATACTGCATTCCAAAATACTCTACTTGAAGAACTTCTCGCGAATCTGAATTCGTTGCCATTACCTTTTAGATACCGATACATAGAATCCCATAATCATCATAAAAATACCACAAGCCTTGACCTTTTTCTCTAACCACATACACGACTTTAAGGCACCTGATTGTTACATGTAGAACTTTGAACACAATAAGACCATTCTCGAGAGTCATTTACTTCATATTGGATCTGTAATTTACATGTCTCAGCAATCAGAACCACTCGTGCCTTAATAGTACTCTGACACCGCAGGACATGATCTCATTCAAATACCAACAAACATCTTCCTTCTCAATACAATGAACCTTCTTTATCCATAACAGCTCCAGACATCCTATTGCTTCAACACTCCTACGAAGTATCATGTAACCTTTATCAAAAAATTTCTTTACTTGTGCCATCCTCGGCTCAATTTCTGCAACCAGGACTGATCCGCCAGCATGCCTCGAAGCGAAAACAACATAGCACATAACCGTGCGATCAGCTAATCAACAGCAACCTCCCCAACTTGGCTCGAGGCCATGCATCAAGACACACTCAACAACTCATATCGCTTTTACTCTAATGATGCCACAATATCATAGTGAGATTAAACACACATCATCTACAAGTTTATGAAAACACAGATTCTCGGATGCTAAAATCCTCTACAAGCCTAGCATTCATCCCCACATCAGTTGAGTCTACTCTCTTAAGTGACCCAAATTTATCAAATTTCAACACGTACCCTTTAATTACATATGAGATCTTCTAACAATATACATAAGAATCGTACCACCCAAGAACACTCCGCAGTAGATAACCCACCTGCTTCACCTCAGTTTAGTACTTCTGCACACCTTCCACTATCATACGCATAACACAGCCATTTAGTCTTCCTGAGTCTGAACTCATATCGCCACACGTAATGTACTTCACTTCCCAACTAAGAGATACGAAAATATTCTTCACGCGCCCATAATTCTGGTTACACATCAAATCACAATAGGGATCGAACACTTAATAGTTCACCTATCATTTAGCAGACTTCTTCGTCACTACCAAGTCATATAGATACATATCGCAGTACCAACATACTCATCACATGGATATCGAACCACCATTCCGGCTAATAAGGACAATACTTAAAATATAAGTTCAAAATACTTGCCCACACAATCAGCACCTTGGTGCTCAAGCCATAAGCAAAGATCCGGCCTCCAGTCCTCCATACTGGCCCAACATCAAACTCACAGAGATTATATCTCGCCTCTTGATCGGGGAATTACAAGCCATCAAGGCACATATACTACTGAGCGCTCACGTGCGCATACAGATATGTGGAAGGAATTTCAAGAGTTATATCTCAAGCTTTATCAAGTACGCACGATAAGAATTCCATGAAAGTGAAGTTTTTCCTAAAGGTTCTGCAGCCTTTCGAGGATAAATACAGACGTCTCCGTACCGATCCGCGAGACTCTACTAAACCTGCTCATGACCCGTGAGACCTAGTAACCTAGGCTCTGATACCAACTTGTCACGACCGCATTTCCTAACCCGGTCATGATGGCACCTCTCGTGAAGACAAGGCCAACCAACTAACCCAAATTGTCTCCTTAACAATTATTAAAGATAAATGAATAAACAAATACAGCTTAAAGACAATAATAATAACCAGTGTTTACTGTCCAACATAACCCGACCGGGGTGTCACAAGTCACGAGCATCTAAAGAAACCCTGAACACAACTATAGGGCCAATAATATACAAAATTATATATTGAAATTCTAAAGACAATGTCCGGTGCCGCGAACGCTGGCATTGACCTTGCTCAGCTACAATAGTAAAACCTTCAATCAGCTAATATCCTGCTACCGAGTGATCAATACCTGCATCTGCACACGAGGTGCAGGGAGTAAAGTGAGTACTCCAACTCAGTGAGTAATGAGAATAAATAATGACTAAAAGCATGAAATCTCATAAAGTCACAATTAACGTTATCTCAAGCAGTAAAATCAATTATACAATAAACCATGGAGTATCGGATAAATCTCTTTTAAAACAGTGAAGACAATTAATTTCAACAAGTAAGGAATAATCAGAAACTTGCCCCTCGGGCTCTATAACAAACTCTCAGCACAGTATCAGACCCACGGGCTCCCTCCCAACTCACGAAAACATAATATCGGCCTCTCGGGCCCGCTCCCAACACACAAAAACACAATATCGGCCTCTCGGGCCCACTCCCAACTCACAAAACACAACATCGGCCTCTCGGGCCCACTCCTAACTCACCTGGGTACCATGCGCTCATTGGGGGTATGTACAGACTCCGGAGGGGCTCCTACAGGCCAAGCGCAATATCATAAGGCCTTAAAGCCTTCACACATCACACACGAGGCTTGAAAGCCTCCTCATATAACACTCGAGGACTGGAAGCCTCCTCACATCACTCAACATATCCTCACATATGGCCCTCGGCCTCAATCAATCCAGAAAATAATCATAAGCCCCTTGGGCATCAGTAAAACATTGATGCTCAGCTCAAACAACATTATAAATATCATTTAAATCTCAAGTTGAGTATAAATGTAGCTGAGTTCATTAAATAGTCTAATTCAATTGGACTGAGTTCAAATAATATTTCAATTAGTGAGGAAAAATAGTGATGGAAATTGAAAAAGGATTTCAAATAATTGGCACGAAGCCCAAGTATGACAATAAGCCCAAATTATGGTGAAAAACAACAAGTCTTTATCAAATACGTGGAAAAATATCAACTGGGATGGACCAAGTCACAATCCCCAACAGTAAATGACCCTGCGCTCGTCATACAATGCGTGTCTCATCTCAACATAGCAGTATGTTGTGCAATCCGGGGTTTCAAACCCTCAGGACATCATTTAAAATCATTACTCACCTCGAGACAGCCAAAAGTCTAGCTCGCTATGCCCTTGCCTCTCGATTTGGCCTCCTTGCGCATCGAATCTGGCCAAATCCAAATCTCCCGAATACATTACAATAGGCTAAGGGAATATAACCCAATCGAAAAGACTCGAAAAATATCGAAAATCACGAAATTTGCAAAAACCCGAGCCCCTGGACCACGTCTCGAAATCCAATTTCTTTTACATCAATACGATCCTTATCTCGCCACGAGTCCATACATACCAAATTCACAAAAATCGGAGTCCATTTGACCCCTCAAATCACTAGTTTAAACTCTTTCAAATTTTAAGCCCTAACCTCCATTTTTAACCTTTATTCCCTTGGATTTTTAGTGTTAATCCATGTTTTTACACCATAATAACATAATCAAAGACCAAGAATCCATACCTAATGAAAACGCTCGAAACCCTCTTCAAAAATCACCCAAAAATCGCCCAAGTCCGAAGCCCCAAATGATTTCTCCTTCAAAATTCGTGAAGGGACTTAATATTGTTTTGCCCAGGCCTTTTCGCTTCTGCAGCACCAAAACCGCTTCTGCGGTTCTGCTTTTGCGGCAATTATTTCGCTTCTGCGGAAGTCACTTATATGCCATGACCGCTTCTGCGGTCCAGATAATGCACCAGCGGAACCGCCCTTGCGGTCCCCACGTCCGCTTCTGCGGAGCCTGCCATGGACCGCCTTCTGCGTCTGTGCCTCACCGCTCGCTTCTGTGAGACCGCTTATGCGGGCTCTTGTCCGCTTCTGCGGAAAGGTCAAGCCCCCACTAGAACCGCTTCTGCAACTCGATTTCCGCTCCTGCGGACCCGCTAATGTGGACCAACTCCGCTTCTATGGACCTTCTCAGCCCATACCAAAATCGCTTCTACACTGCCTTACCCGCTTCTGTGGTCCATTTCCGAAGAAGCGGAAATACCAGATATCAGATCCTTCAGCAAATCCTTAAACTCCAAATTTCATCCCGTTAGCCATCCGAAATCACCCCGAGGCCCCGGGACCTCGAACAAAAGCACAGACATGTTCTATTACCTTATTCAAACTTGCTCGAACCATCAAAACACTATTGTTTACATCAAAATGCTCAAATTTCATAAAATCAAAGCCTAAGTTTCTTAAAAACTTCCGAATGGGCATTCGATAAAAAACCCAACCAAACGACATCCGAATGACCCAAAAATTTGCACACATATCCAAAATCACCCAACGAAGCTACAGAAACTCTGAGAATCCCATTCCGACCCTCGGATCAAAATCTCACCTATCAATCGAAAATTGCCAAAACACTAACTTCACCAATTCGAGCCTAATTCTGCACCGGACCTCCAAATTAAATTTTGATCATGCTCCTAAGTCACAAATCATCCCCCGAAGCTAACCAAATCATCGGAAATCAATTCTGAGCCCTCTAACTCACAAGTCAACATCTGGTTGACGTTTTCCAACGTAAGCCTTCCTTAAAAAGACTAAGTGCCTCATTTCTTATCAAAACCATTCCAAATTAACTCTCACACACCACATACCGATAATGGAATACGAAGAAGCAATAAACGGGGAAAATGGGACAGTAACACATGAGATGACGGGTCGGGTCATCACAAAAATCTACGACATAGTTAAGGCTTCCTAAGAACCTTTGAAGTTGGGTTTTATCAGTAATCTATGGCTCTACATATTGGTTTATAAGTACCTTGGTAGAGGTCGTGTCCTAAGAATCTAATAGTTGTTTGGAACAACTTAACTTTCTTAGCACTGACTACTAGGCCGTTATGTTTTACTATCTTAAAGAAAGTAATAAGATGCTTGAAGTGAGAATCTATGTCCTCTGAGAATATTAATACATCGTCAATATAGACTATTGACATACTATTGTAAGGATTGAATATATTATTCATTATATTTTGAAATTCCATATATTTTGAAAATCCAATGGGGCATTTTTTAACCCGAAAGGCATTACATTCCATTCATACTGTCCAAAAGGGACATTGAAGGTAGTTTTGTATTTATCCTTTTCAACAATTTGAATTTGCCAAAATCCGAATTTCATATTGAACTTACTATAAATGTTAGCCTTATAGGTTCATTTTAATAAATATCTTTTATTAGGTATTGGGTACCTAATCAATTATAATACTTTATATAAAGGTTTGTAATTAATAACTAATCTGGGGGCTCCTCTTTCTTTCTCTGCATTTTTATTAACATAGAAAGCTGTTCAACTCCATGGAGACTTTGAGGGTCCAATAATCTTCTTTTGAAGAAGGTCATTAATTTTCTTTTTACAAGTTTCCATTAATTCATGATTCATTTGAATTTGTCTTGCCTCTGTAGGTATAGCATGTTCATTAAATTCTTTAATATTAGGTAATTCTATTATGTGCCTTTTTTCTTTCCTAAAAGGCGTTGGGTAAATCTAAACAAACTTCTAATTCAAGTTGTTTTGGGAATTGTTTTATTTTAGCTTCCAGCTCCGAGGTTTTTAAAGTTTGTTCAATTTTGTGAACCTTTATATTATTTTGTAAGTATCTAACCTGGTTAGACAAAACATTTAAGTTGAAAATTGTTTTTGGTTTTATAAAATTACTTTCTTCTTGAGAAATGGGGTTTAGATAAGGAAATTTTATTTCTTTTCCTAATATGTTAGTGCGTAAAGCACCTAAATCATCATAATAATGTTTTATTTGAGTTATAAAAGGTAATCCAAGGATGATGTGACGACCCGACCCGTCGTCACGTGAGTTACCATCCCGTTTCCCCCATATTATGTTGCTCTATGTTTCAATATCAGTATTTGAGTTGATTGGATAGAATTGAATTGGTTTTAGTTGGGAATGAGGCACTTAGCCTCTTAGAAGGAAGCTTGTTTTGGAAAAGTCAACCGGAAATTGACTATATAGTTAGAGGGCTCAGGCTGTGAATTCCAGTGATTTGGTTAGCTTCGGGGGATGATTTGTGATTTAGGAGTGCGATCAGAATTGATGTTTGAGGCTCGGTATAGAATTAGGCTTGAATTGGTGAAGTTTGAATTTTGGCGAATTCCGGTTGATAGGTGAGATTTTGATCTGAGGGTGAGAATGGAATTCCGAGAGTTGCAGTAGCTTCGTTAGGTGATTTTGGATGTGTCTGTAAATTTTCAGGTCAATCGGACGTCGTTTCGTCCGATGTTTTATCGAATGTGCAATTCGGAAGTTTTTAAGAAACTTAGGATTTGATTTGAGGAAAATTGAAGATTTTGATGTTAACAATAGTGTTTTGATGGTTCGAGCAAGTTTGAATAAGGTTGTAGGATGTGTTGGTGCCTTTGGTTGAGGTCCTGGGGGCCTCGGTGTGATTTCGGGTGGTTAAATGGGAAGTTAAGCATTGTTGCATGTCTGATCTTTCTGTATTCTTGTATTTCCGCATCCGCGGAAAAGGAGCCGCAGAAGCGGTTCCGCAGATGCGGCGGGGAGGTCACAGAAGTGGGCAGGCATGGCCCAGGGTATTTTCGTATAAGCGGAGAGTGGGTCGCTTCAGCGGTTCCACATAAGCGGATATTATAACTGTCACGACCCCAATCCCGGTCGTGATGGCGCCCAATACAACTGCTAGGCAAGCCCGACCATTTACACTCTCAAC
>MU740267.1:0-24016 GCA_026770625.1 Nicotiana glauca
CGTTGAGAAAAAAATAATCGTCACCAAACAACTTTGACGAGGAATACTGACTTCAGACATGAACAGATTAACCGACAAAACTATTTAATCCATTCCACAATTTAAAACAATAACAATTGACAATAAACAGAAACAAACTGGACCAAATAAAAGGTCTAATGGAGAAGAGAGGAATAAATGACAAAAATGATGAATTCCTATGACACTTAATCAGAGAAAAATCAAAAGAGAAATACAAATAAGAAAAAAAGAAGAAATACCTCGAAATTATTGGCTTAAACTTTAATCTGTTTCACTTGAAACTTCGACTCGAACTTTTGAGGTCCAAATGGACCTTAATCGAGTGTTCTCGACTGAAAACACTCGTCTAAGGTCGATTTAAGAGCCTCAAATTTTCCTTTTACTCAGGCGGGTTCCAAGTTTTGGATTTTCAGGCCTCTTTAGTCGATTTAACATTCGACAACTTCCAGCTCGATTCGAGCTGAAACCTCATGGGATTTGGGACGAGGGTAGTCTAGAGGTTAACTGGTGTAACTTTGGGAGGGTTTGGTGATGGCGCCACCACCGGGGAATTTCGTGGCGGTGCTAGGGTTCATAAGGTCAAATGGATATTTGAGCCACCTGGGATTGATTCGAAGGAAGCCAGTGGTGGTTTAGGATCAGGGAGGCTGGGTGGGTATCTGGTGTGAGTTTGGGGTGGATTGGTCGACCTAGGGTTTTTGCTCGAATCTTCGATTGAAGATTCGAGACGGTTGGTGATGATTCGAGTTTAACGGACCATGGATTTGGGTTGAGGGGGGTCAAGGTGCTCTAGGGGTGTTAGTTTGGTGGTCATCGGTGTTGTTGCCGTTGAGTTTCTGACGGTGGAGAAGGAGGGCGGCGCTAGGGTTTGGGAGGGGTTGTCTCTGAGAGAGACGATGGAGAGACGAGGAGGTTTGGCCGGGGGGTGAGGTGTGTGTTGGGAATATATGTAGGGGGGCCATTAATCCTTGCCATTTGATCAAACGAGATCAACGGACTGGATCAGCTAACTTAATGGGAACGGCATCGTTTTGGTAAGTGGGGGGGTCGGTTTGAACCAGGTAACAGGTACGGGTTATGAGACGGGTTAAGGGGTGTATTTTGAACCGTTGGATCATGATCAATGGATGGCTGATATCTCTTGGCCATGGAACGACGTCGTTTTGGACGTCTGAGAGGTCTGGTCAACTGGACCGGGTTAAGTACAAAATTTGGGCTGGACTTGGTCAATTTATGGATGGCCCAGTCCGATTTTCTTCTCCATTTTTAATTTCCTTAATTTCTAATTAACAAAACCAAAATTCTAACTTAAATGATAAAATCAAAAATTAACAAAAATGCTAATTAACTCCTAATAATAATTATCACACAATGTTAAACACCAATAAAATCTCACAACTAGACATTGAATGCTAAAAATACATACTACATTATTTTTGTGATTTTTCATTTTGCAAAATAAACTTAATTATTCCTAATTGTAGAATTAAATCCTAGATGCAAATGCAACATATTTTTGTACTTTCATTGATTTAAACAAATAGACATGCACACACAAATGCAAACAATAAACACAAAATCCACAAAAATTGCAAACAACACAAAATTATTTCATTTTGAATTTTTGGGAGTAATTCTCATATAGTGCAAAAATCACGTACTTACAATAGGAGCTTCCCAAACTTGGCTAAATTCACTCCCCATTAATTCCATCACGACTTGGGAGGAGTTAGTCAAGAAATTTGTGAATAAGTTTCATCCACCCAACAAGACTGCTCAGCAAATTGATGAAATTTTGAGTTTCAAACAGAAACCAATAGAAATATTGCAAGAAACATGGGAACGATTCAAAGGGATGTTGGTTATATATCTGTATCACGGTATTCCAGAGCAGATGTTAGGGCAACGGTTTTACATGGGTCTGACGGATAGCGTGAAGGCTAATGTTGATGCTTCAGCTGGTGGAGCATTCTTGAGCAAATCATGGAGAGAAAGCCAGATCCTGCTTGATAAGATGGCACAGAATTCTGGGTGGACAACCAGGAATGCACATATCACTCTAGTAGTTCACTCAGTGCCCTTAGATCCATCTAACATCTTGCTGAAAATATGGCCACCTTAATGACACAAATGAGTATACTTACCAAAAAGGTGGAAGATTCAGGGCAGAAGCAACAGGTGCACATTGTAGATACAACCAATGGGGACTTATGCACATCTTGCATTAGTCAACCAATTGGTAGCCAATGGAATGCGTAAAGTGATCATTATCGTTACCATGAGGACATAAATTATGTGTCTAATTATGGGGGGCAGAGACAGGGTGGTCAGAATTGGGGCCAACAGAATTAGCCATACAGGCCAGTCCAGCCATAGCACAACGATGGAAATATTGCGACCTCACAATAATGTGGTGCCCTACCAAAGGCCACAGTGATACAAAAACCAAAATCAGTAGCAAGGTTATCATCCTCCTCATCAGCAACATGGTAGGAGACAAGAAGATGGGTTTGCTAGACTCGAGGAAATCATGCAGCAAGTTATTGGGTCAAATGCGGAAATGAGTGAAAGAGTATATGCACATGAGTCAGCTATAAAGAATATTGAAGTGTAAATGGGACAAATCTCGATGTTTTTGAATAACCATCCTCATGGGACATTACCTGCAGACACTCAGGTTAATCCAAAAGATCAAGGCCCGAAGCAACTGATGGCAGTGAGTCTACGTAATGGAAGAGACTTAGACTTGGTGCAAGAGAGAGCTCGAGAAAAAAGGAAGGCTGAGACACTTGTATCAGTGCCCATTGAGCTAGATGATTCAACAAAACTAACAAAGGAGACAGCACAGCCTACCCAGGAAGAAACCAACACACAGATTGAGACTGAGAAAGAAGCTGAGACAGCCCAGAAACCGGTAGTTGAGGTGGTGTATGACAGAGAGAAAACCCAAATCATTGGGAAGAAGAGACCTCCAACACCATTCCCACAGAGGCTGGACAAATACTAGAAAGAGGAACAATATAAGAAATTCTTGGAAATGTTAAAACAAATCCAGGTAAATATTCCACTGATTGATGCTTTGAAGGAGATGTCTGGTTACGCAAAAATGATGAATGACTTGATGTCCTGAAATTCCAAGATTCGACCACAGTGACTCTAACTCAAACTTGTAGTGTTGTGGTGATCAGACCAGTTGCTGAGAAGTTGTCTGATCCAGGGAGTTTCACAATTCCTTGTACCATTAATAACTTTGCCTTTGCCAAGGCACTCTGTGATTTGGGGGCTAGCATAAATCTTATGCCACTGGCGATCTATAATAGGTTGGGGATTGGAAGAGACCCACATCTATGTTGTTGCAGCTGGCTGACAGAACTATGAAAAGACCCTCAAGTATTTTGGATGACGTGTTGATACGGGTAGCGAAATTTGTGTTCCCTGCAGATTTTGTGCTTCTAGATTGTAAAGTGGATGAAGAAATTTTCATAAATTTGGGAAGGCCATTCTTGGCCACAAGGAGAGCTCTCATTTATTGTAAAACTGGGGAGCTCAAGATGAGGTTGAACAAGGAGGAGATAACATTCAACGTGCAAAAATCTATAAGGCGACCAAGTGAATTCGCCAATTGTTCTCTTATTGATGACGTGGATGTAATCGTGGAAGAGGATGATGAGACATTGACTATTGAAGATCCTCTTGCTATATGTCTTGTGAATTTAGATGAGGTGAATGGGGAAGAATTTGCAAAATGGGTGCTGGCTCTAGAGGGCAGAGGGTTTTGGGAGAGAACACTTGAATTATAGCCCCTGCACTTAGAAAAAAGAGAAATTCCTCCAGCCAAGCCATCCATAGAAGAACCACCAAAGCTAGAGCGGAAGACACTGCCATCTCATCTCAAGTGTGCGTTCATAGGACCTAACTCCACATTATATGTTAGTATCTCATCCAGTTTGTTAGATGTGCAGGCACAACAGCTTTTGCAGGTACTCACGGAGTGCAAGACTGCCATTGGGTGGACCATGGCAGACATCAAGGGGATCAGCCCGGCATACTGTACGCATAAAATTTTGCTGGAAGAAGGGCACTAACCTTCTAGGGAGAACCAAAGAAGGTTGAACCCCAACATGAAGGAAGTGGTGAAGAAGGAGGTTATTAAGTGGTTGGATGTGTGAATTATGTTCCCCATCTCTGACAACAACTGGGTTATCCCGGTGCGATGTGTTCCTAAGAAGTGTGGTATGACTGTGGTAAAAAATGATAAGAATGAGCTAATCTCTACAAGAACCATTACAGGCTGGAAAATTTTTAAGGATTATAGGAAATTAAATCTGGCCACCCGAAAAGACCACTTCCCATTTCCCTTCATTGATCAGATGCCTGACAGACTGGCAGGGAGGTCCCACTTCTATTTTCTGGATGGGTACTCAGGGTTCAACCAAATCTCCATTGCACCAGAGGGCAGAGAGAAGGCCTTATTCACATGTCCTTATGGGATTTATGCCTTCCGAAAGATGCCTTTTGGCCTATGCAATGCAACCACCATATTCCATAGGTGCATGATGGTCATATTCACCGACATGGTGGAATACATAATTGAGGAGTTCATGGATGATTTCTCAGTGGTAGGAAACTTATTCGATGAGTGCCTCACAAACCTGACCCGAGTGTTGAAGAGATATATCAAGACTAACCTTGTACTTAATTGGGAAAAGTTCCATTTCATGGTACAAGAGAGTATAATCTTGGGACACAGGGTATCAAGAAAGGTAATCGAGGTGGATCGTGCTAAAATTGATATGATAGCAAAGCTTCCACCCCTCACATCAGTAAAGTCAATCATGAGCTTCCTCGAGCATGCCGCTTTCTACCGGAGATTCATCAAAGACTTCTCAAAAATTGCCAACCCTCTCTTTATGTTGTTAGAAAAAGATCACCCTTTCATGTTTTCTGATGATTGCAGGGTAGCATTCGAGGAGTTGAAAAAGAGGCTAGTCACAATACCCATCATTGTTGCCCCCGAATGGGAGTAACTATTCGAACTCATGTGTGACGCTAGAGACTATGCAGTAGGGGTAGTGCCAGGACATCGTAAAGACAAGCTAATGCACCCAATTTACTACACTAGTAGAACATTGAGTGGGCTCAGCTGAACTACACTGTGACTGAAATGGAGATGTTGGCTGTGGCGTTCGCATTTAACAAGTTCATATCATACCTGATTGGCTCTAAGGTAATTGTATATACTGATCATGCTGCTCTCAGGTACTTGATTGAAAAGAAGGATTCCAAAATGTGCCTGATTCATTGGGTGTTGTTACTGCAAGAGTTCGACCTAGAGTTTCGTGACCGTAAGGGCACAGAAAACCAAGTCGTTGATCATCTATCGCGACTTGAAGGAGCTGAAAACTCAGTTAAGGTAGAGGATATTCTGGAAACTTTTCCAGACGAGCAACTACTCGCCACAAACCTTGAGAAAGTGCCATAGAATGCAGACTTTGCAAATTACCTGGCAAACGGTATAGTTCCCTATGACCTTTCCTCTGTGCAAAATAAAAAATTTTATCGTGATAGCTGCATGTATTACTGGGATGAACCTTATCTATTAGAATATGTGTTGATAATATGATCCAGAGGTGTGTCCCTGAGATAGAACAATCTTCTATTTTGCAGGCATGTCACGCATCAGCATATGGCGGACATTTTGGAGGAGTCAGGATGGCAGCAAAAGTTCTAGAAGTCGAGTTCTACTGGCCAACAGTGTTTAAGGATGCACATCAATGGGTGAAGGGTTTTAATGAATGGCATCAAAACGGGAACATTTCCCGTCACCATGAGATGCCCATGAACCCAATTCAAGAGGTTGAAGTGTTCGATGTATGAGGGATAGACTTCCTGGGCCCCTTCGTCAGCTACTTTGGCAATAAGTACATACTCGTTGCTGTAGATTACATGTCCAAATGGGTGGAAGCTGCATCACTCCCCACTAATGATGTAAGAGTGGTGGTGGGGTTTTTGAAGACGAATATATTCACCCGTTTTAGGACCCCGAGAGCTATTATCAGTGACGGAGGCACTCACTTCTGCAGTCGAGCCTTCAAGAAATTGCTAGCAAAGTACGATGTGCGCCCAAGGTGGAAAACCTATATCATCCTTAGACTAGTGGACAGGTCGAAGTGTCAAATAGAGAGATAAAGAGTGTGCTGACCAAGACTGTGAATGCCACAAGAACTGATTGGGCGAAAAAGCTAGATGATGCACTCTGGGCGTACATAATCGCTTTCAAAACACCAATTGGTATGTCACCATATAAGTTGGTATTTGGGCTGTGGGAACAAATAGAGTCATAGAATTGCATGAGCTAGACGAGTTCCAATTTCTTGCTTTCGAGAGCACGAGGTTGTATAAGGAGAGAATGAAGAGGTTGCACGACAAGAACATTGTTGACTGAAATTTCAATCCCAAAGACATGGTGTTGCTTTATAACTCATGACTAAGGCTGTTTCCGGGTAAACTGAAGTCACGGTAATCTGGACCATTTTGAGTGGTCGAAGTGCTCCCTTCAGGTGCCATAGAGATTGTCGCAGAGAAAGACTCCCATACATTTAGAGTCAATAAGCAAAGATTGAAACCATATGTGGGCATGGATGAAACCAAGGAAGTTTCAGTGATCCATCTGACTGAACCTCAGAGGTCGAGTGAGCCTTACATATGCTCATATGCGTCATGTCGCGACATTAAATAAAGCACTGCATGGGAGGCAACCCATTGACTTGTTGTAACTGTCGTGCCACGACATTAACTAAGGCGCTGGTTAGGAGGCAACCCAATGTGTAGTGACTTTAGTATAGTTAGTATTTTTTATTTTTTATTTTGGTAAGTACTAACCAATGGAGGTGAGCTTGGGCGAGTGATAAGTCTATCAGACGCGGAAGAAACAGGTAAAAAAGGTGGAAAAGTTTTAAGGCCTAGGAGTGGGCCCGCACTAGTGGCCGCGCAAATGACCAAACATTCTGCCTCAGCTTTACGCCCAGGAGCGTGCCCGCGCTAGTGGCCGCTCATATGGCCAAACATTCTGTTTCACTAGCGCGACCGCGCTAGTGCCATTCCGCCTAACTTAACTTTTTTTTTCTTCTTATTTTGTATGTTAATTGTTTTAGTTTGTTTATTTCCTCCCCCACAGTTCTCATCTTCTCCTAATTCCCCTCTTCTCCAAATTCCCCTCTTCTCCTTCCCAAATAATCCATGTCCAAATTCCCCAAGGTTCAAGCCAATCCCCCCACTACTCTTCTTCACTTCTCACAATCTCCTCCCACTGCAGGTAAGGTTTTCTTTTTGCCAATTTTTGTAGATTTTTGTTTAACTTCTTAATTATGTAGTAGTTTTTCTTCTCTTTTCTTAGAAGTAAATTTGTAGTGTATGTGTAGTGCTTGTGGGTGGTAATGTTTGTGGGGTTGTATCTCTTAACTTAGTTAGGTGGATTTGGGGAAATTATGGGGGTAATTGGGTTACAACATGTTTAATTGGGGGTTCCGATATATGATGCCCACAAAGTATTTGTTTAAATGCCACAGTGAGTGTAAATGGTAATTGTGACCAATTGTGCGGGTGAAGTCTGAGTAACCACAGTTGAGTCACACCTTTTATGCTATGCTAATGCTATTCTTCTTCCAGGTACTATGGCACCCTCCAGGAACGCCGAACCACCGGTGCTTCATCCAGTGGTAAAGTTGGATCTTCCAGGGTATGCAGGTTAGCTCCTACTTATCCTTTTGATAGTAACAGGTTTGTCTCTGCCAAGGATCAGGACTGTTTTGCTGATAAGGCTCCTAAGAAACCAATACTGAAGAGGGGAATAGATATAGAGGCGCTCCAGCTGGGCTGCACCAACTTGTATAATAAGCTGGTCAGGCGTGGGTTACAAATCTTATTTGAAGAGCCGGGCGAGGGGAACTTGATGGTTGTATGTGAATTCTATGCACATAAAAGAACATGTAAATGGTATAGTACAAGTGCACAAGAAGGATATGGATTCCTCTGTTGAGGCTATTCGGAGGATATACCAGCTGCCCGGACCTGTAGAGGAGTTGGATGACTATTATGAACTATATGGTAGAAGATACACCCAGTAGGAGAGGTTTTTTGAAACCATTTGTGTACCCGGCAAGGAAATTGTATGGATGAAATATGGGAAGAAGTTTCATTCTGTGACGCTCACCTTTGAAGGGAAGTGCTGGTTGTATGTCATCAACAACCGCCTGATCCCGTCTTCCAACACCACGAAAGTGAATGCTCCTCGAGCTGCTTTAATTTGGTGCTTATAAATGGCCACAACTTTGACATGGCCAAGCTTATTCATGAGGAGATGTTTACACATTGTCCGGTGAAGAGGTATGGTTTCTTATTCCCTTCCCTAGTCACTAGGCTTTGCTGGGCAGCTCGAGTGCCGGAAAATTTAAATATGGATGGGATAGTGCCGAGAGACTCTAAGTTCTGAGCTGATAAGGTAACTATTGGGAAGGAGCCTGTGGCACCTGGTGGTGATGATAGTACTGACTTCGATGAATCTGAGGAAGGGGAGGATGAGCAGGAGGAAGTAAGGGTCGAGTCACCTGCCTGTGAGCAGATTGCAGCAGCTGCAGGACCATCTAGGGTTGGTCGGGTTACCCGGTTCACAGCCTTAGAGCGGGAGGTGGCAGGGTTGCATACCTCGGTCGCTGACTCAGGTATACATGTTGATGCAGTGGCCTCCCAGCAGGTGAAATCGGAGAAGAAAATAATGGGCTGGCTGCGAGCTCTGGGTCGTGCATGTCATCTGAACCAGGAGACGTTCTCCGATCAAAAGTGATCAATCAGGGAAGTTCCTTCACCTCAATGTTCTTTATTTTGTATTCCATGAGTACATGTCTTCCTTTTAAGTGTGGGGTGGGGTTACTTCAATGTATGTGTATATATGTAAGAACTTGACTGTTTTATGTTTTCTTTGTTTTTGTGGTTTTGAGTAGTAGTCAAAATAAGGTAAGTCGACTTGTCCCGACGACAGATCTCTTTCGATGGGGTTCTTGAGGGTCTAAGTCGACGAGAAAATCTCAAAAACAAAAAAACATAAATATGTTGGACTCTTCCTGATGACGGATCTTCTAGACAGTTTTCTTGAGAGAAGTAAGTCTTAAAAAAATACCAAAAGGTTTTTTTTGTTTTAGGTAGTGTAATAACTCCCCCTTGATATTTTTTTCGACCGCGGTTCTTTTCCAAGGGTTTTGCTTGAATCGGGTATAGTTAGTTTTTGTTTATTTTGTTTCTAGTTTTTAGTTGGTACTTATGGGCAATGAGCTGAAATAGGAAGATAAGTCCTTAGCATTGATACACCTAAACACAGTAGACACTAGAGTGTGACGCTTAGTCTCGGTGGTTGGTTCTTGTTAGAGTGCCTTAAATTGTATGTTTGTAACTGACTTGAGTAGCCAATCTGGAGTTAGTCATGTGCCATGTGTGTGAGTTGTATTGTATTCTATGCTCTGCATTTGATGCCTGAAACTTGCCTCGTGTGTTTGCAAAGCGAAATAGTAGCTTTATTTAGTCTTAGAAGTGATATAGGCATTTTTTTTTGTTAACCCAGATATATAAAGTAGACCCACCTAAATGCGATACATCGTAGTTAACCCTGTTGAGCCTATAAGCATGTTTCATTGGCAACCACATTACAAACCTTATCCAATTGTTTGAACGGCCCATCTGTTTGAACCCCTTTACCTCCCATGAGCAATTGAATGGTTATGAAATATGTAAAAGTTAAAGTGTGGGGTGGTGGTTTAATTTTTGAGTGGAACCAATGAAATAGAGAAAAAAGTGCAGTATTTTGAAAAATAAAAGAATAAGCGCCACTTAAAAAGAAAAATAAAAGAAAAATAAAAAAAGAAAAAAAAGAAAATAAGTAAATGTAGTCCTTGATAAGTTGTGACTTGATATAATTGTACCTAATGAAGTTTGGGGTATTATAAATAAAAGTGTGGTGGAATGTCTGGTTTGACATAAGTATGGTTTTGAATGCGAAGGTGATTGTATTAAAAGTGCTTAGGGAGGTTAGTCACTATATCCAAATATATCATACCCGTCCCTTAGCCTACATTACAACCAAATAAAGTCATAATTGATCTTAGACTGAATGGGCTCAATTAGTAGAGTAGTACACTACAGGCAAGCATATGGTGCATCTATGTGGCGTATGAATTTTCTTTCTGAGAGTGAGCGAATTTTGTCTATCTAAGTTCCTAATTATTTTTAATATTATTATTTGTGGAACTACTCTCTTGTGTGATGTGAGGACATTTGATTCACGAAGGAAAGATAAGTCTTGACCTCTGTATAGAGTAATTTGAGTAAGTAGGAATATTGCACAACACGTGAGAGTCGACTCTTGAGGCAAAGATGTTATACTACTAGACGTAACTTTGGTGATTTGTTCTTGGTATGATACGTTAGAGAAAAACTTAGTGAAGGAACCTTTATAGAGTATGGTAGATTGCTCAGGGACTAGCAATGATTTAAGTGTGGGGTGTTGATAATAGGCTAGATTCATGTAGTTTGGCGACTATTTATGCCCCAACTTGACTATGCTTGATAGTTCTAGAAAGGTTAAATGACGATAAAATGGCTCTAATTGTGAATTTCATATTTTGCATGAGCAGGTTATGCTTATGAGGACTTGGGACAGTGTTTGGAGCTAAATTAAAGCAAGGAAAGCCCTTCGGAGCTGAGTACGTATGAAAGAAGAAAGAAAAGAAGAGAGAAAATGTTGATTCACTCTAGCACGGGCCTAGCGCGGCCTTAGCGCGACCGCGCTAGAGTAGGAAAACGGGACAGAATACTATGCCATGTGCGCGGCCGCACTAGTTAATCCGGAGTGCAGGAAGTTCAGGGGTAAAATTGAAAGTTTGGGGGTAGTTCCACTTAACCTATAAGAGGTCCAACTTGCCCAAAAAGAGATTATCAAGGTTTTTATAGTTTTTGTGAAGGCAAGAAGAGGCAAGAGGCAAGGAGGATAATTCGACATCGAGTTCTATCTTTCTTCCTTTTGTATTTATCATTCATGATGAATTTTGTTGTTGTTATTATGAACACGATTACGAGTAGCTAATTATTTAGTCTAAAATTTTGATGGAACATGTTTAGGGCTGAACTTCTTGTTGTGTTAATATAGTTCGCGCAGTTTAATCTCTATTTGTTCAACTACGTTCTTGTTGTATTTAATTGATAGGATCCTCAATTAGTTGTGCCTATTTAGTATGTTTACTCGGGAGAGTGCATATTTTGGTAGTTGTTGAACAACACCACTCCCAAAGTATATGAGGAATCAATAACCGTGCGATCTAAATGAGCTGTAATAAAAGCCAGCTAGCGTAACTCCGGAGAGTGCGTCTAGTAAATTATCGTAATTACTCGAGAGGGATTTACGGTAGTAAGAGTGTTCATGATCGATAGAGACGATTAGGCAAATCTATGCGAAACATGACAGGAAGGGATTCCATCAATAGGGGAAATCACAACATTAGATCCTTCTCTTATTTGTTTAACTCAGTCATAGTTAGCTTTTAGTTTACTTAACTTTATTCAGTTATAGTAAAAATATCACCAATTATTATTCAAAATATCTGGGAAGTTGATTACGAAGAATTCAGTGAGTCTGACAAAAGTAATTGGTAGGTTAATTTCCTGTGGGATTCGACTCTGGGTTAAATACCCGGATTATATTTGCAACGACCGCTTGTCCTTTTTGTAAGACATAGTTGTGCGTGATCACTTTATACAAGAATTAATTGTACATTATACATAAATAGAAAATATATACCAAACATAAAATAACTATAACAACTGCATTATATCATACTTATTTCTTCCTGCATACCGTACCAAAGGACCCCTAAGAGTTTGAATCAAATTAATAGATGTATAAAATATATTTGTACGTAAGCTTTTTCATTTGATTATGAACAGTAATATACATTTTGCCTCATTAAATTACATAATCATGGTAATTTGATATAATTTAAAAATTACTGATGTGAACAAGTATAACCACTTCCAACACTAATTTCTATTGTGAGTAGCAAAATCAAAATCATGCTCACCTCTGTTGTTTTAATGTCTGCGCAACAAGTAATAACTTTATTATTGTTGGATAATAATATTTATTTATTATTGTAAATTATCTTTTTCTGACATTAATAATTAAATACTCCTATTAACTTGTCCGTTAGCCTCTCAAATAATATAATGTTCCCTATTCTTCACTCTAGCTTGCATAGAACGTGCTTGTTCTAATTTTGGTTGTAGTCATTCTTGAGGGCAATTTTGAGTAATAAAGGCCATATAGTGATACAGACAAAGACAATATTGATAAGTTAATTACCGAAATAAATAAATAAATAAATATATATATATATATATATATATATATATATATATATATATATATATATATATATATATATATATATATATATATATATATATATATATATATATAAGATAATGTAAGGCACTACTCCAGCATTTTTTACTGTTTTAGAAGTTTATACTACTGCTCCAAAATCCTCCATTAACGTGGCCAGGTCACTACTAAACGTTAATCCAACACCATCATCAGGCCAAAACTCTTCGTTCGAAATTCAAGATATTTCAGATTTAAAATATTAGTTTTAGCTAATATCTCCTACTAAATATGCGACAACTTTAATTCAAAATATATACCGAGATAATTCACCAAATCCTGGAACCAAATTAAACGACCTGTTAAATAATATTTCAGAATTATAATTCTGAAACTAAAATTGAATAACTTATCTCATCTTATATATGAGATAATTTATAATAAGATTTTGGTATAAGAATAGTAGTAGTTTTAGCTAATGTTTTAACCAAACATAGGATAACTTTAATCTCATAATATATACCGAGATAATCTACCGAATCCTTGAATCAAATTAAACGACCCCTAAAATAATGTTGTTATTTTGTCACTTACAGCGTAAAATTACCCCGGTTTACTGTTTTATTTTCCCATGTCTGTAACTGGAATTCCAACCACGTAAATCATCATACTCCACTTTCACCATTAAAAAGGTAATTATTTCTAATTTCTTTTTCAATCATGTTGATGAGGTATCATCACCTTTAATCACTAGTTTGAAGATTTCCTTGTCGAGTTTACATATATATATCATTGCGGTGTAACAATTCTTTTGCACTATCAGTATACTTTAGTCACTAAAGTAAATTTTATCGTCTTGTCTTTAAGGAGATAATTGAGATACAACACTAACAAAATTAATAAAATCATTGTAATTTGATGTAAATGTCACCCTTATTAGAAAAATAATTATGTTCTTAAATAATCTGACCCTGGCAACTTACAATGAAATTTGTAAGATTACAATTGATGTTTGATTTTTCTTACATTGGCCGTAAATTAGAGATTATTACATGTAATAAAACAAAACAAAAAATCTCCAAACGTAATAAAGCAAACGCTTACTAATGGGTGTCAGTGGTAAATCCGTAATAAGCCCCAATTTGGGGGTGAATTGGAAGGAAGGTCACATGGGAAAAAAGGTCGATAAGGAAAAGGTAAAACAAAAGAATCCAAGAGTGCACGTGACTGGCGAGTCCTCTACAACAATTAGAAAGTAGCACATTCTTCCTCACGCTTCATATGTGAAGGTGCACCACAATCGCCGATATCTTCATCGTTAACGTAATTTATTAAAGTACTGACGCTCTCAAACGAGAGTGGGCCTCTGTCGTCCAGTAATCGTTGGCTGTATTCTTAGCTGAGGCCTGAGCTAGATGCTTCCACGCACAAACATAAAAAGCTGCGCAAATGCCGCGCGTGAACTTTGAATAGCCGTTATGGATTTTTTTAATCACCTGCACTAATCCTCACTAATTCCTTGTACATCCTGGTAAGAAAATTTAACACCCCTAAAAAGAAAAAGATTTTTCCTAAGAGGGTAAATCCTAAATCCAACTAATCCTCTAAAGTTAGAGTGAGATTGTTATATAGTACTCTTCTTGCGAACCTATTTCCTTTTTGGTCTGTTCTAAAAAAAATGAATCCTTCTAAATTTGGTAACAATTTAGCTTAAACTTATAACTCTATCTTTAATGAGAAACTTTTATAACCACACAAATATTTTGGGCCCCATTTGGACTTGTTTAGGACCACAAATTCCAAAAGTCTTCATTTTTTTTCTTAAACCCCATGCCCAGTCAAATAGGTTCACGTAAATTGAAAACGAGGGAGTAATATTTTTTGTTTTGGAGGGATAGGAAGAAACATAGACAAATCCAAAACTTAGAACTAATTTATACATATATAATAAAATAAAAAATATTGGATTCAATTAAACAATGATGAAGGTGGGGGTGATGAAAGTGCTTTTGGTCTTAGTCAAGAGTGACTTGGAGAGAAGGGCTTTGACCAGCATTTACATCAGAAAGGGACAAAAGCACTATTGATAGGGAAATAAAGAAAAGATATCTTTCACTAAAAGTAGTTTGTTTCTCTTTCGTTTCACATGAAAAAGGTTCTGCTTTTTGCCTTTAAAAAGGATAAATAATGTAGTAGTGTAAATCTTTTTAACTCTACAATATGCCAAGTGAAATTTAAAGTGACACCTTGATAGATTTGCTGGATTTTCTATTATAAGATGCACATGTTGCTTGTTCAGATATGATCTTTTATACGAAATTCAGTAAATCCTGAATTATTAACAAATTTGATCCAGTAAATTTGATCTTTTGGTAATGACTACACCCAAGGTAAAAAAATGTTCAGAAATACATCCCATTAAATATATTTTTTTAACAATCACTTATTTCCTCTGAGTATATGGGTTTCATTTAGATCTTAAAATTATCAAAACGTTCATTTAAAGATTCAATATCAGAGTGTTCATATCACTATGATTCATAGTCTATGATCAGGAGAGGATAGTTCTTTCTTTTTTTTGAAGGTAGATCTGGAGGGGAAGTTAGTTGAGGAAGGAGAGCGTTGCTTCTGGAACTATGATTAGTGTTCCTGTATTTTTTTTTTGTGATGTAATTCTTCTGTTTGGTAATATAATTTCTTTATTTACCTTAAAAAAAACTTCATATCATTGTGACATTTTGCTATCAGCAACCTCCACTGTACAACTACATTATTACCACAATTATCGCACAAACTCTTCTTTTTTTAAATATGTTTTAAAAAGAATGACAATAATTTGATATTTAAAGATAATTTAATAACATGCTTTTAGATCCATATAAATGATACGGTAATGTTTAATACTACAAATTTCAAAACTCTTCCTTTCTATCTTAAAAATAAGCCACAAAGTGTTTGGTGCAGGACTTACATTTTGGTTTATAGGATTATTACTTTTTTAGAAATTTTGTATCTATTAATTTTAAAAAAAAAGATAAATTACACACTCAGGATGCTAAGAAAACACTCTTAAATTCAACATTAACATTTAAAATCAATATCTAAAATATTATGGCCATTGGCTATTATGCATCTCAGATGTCATAGTATTCAAATTCCTGTCTAAAACATTCAAATATGTATTCAAATTCAGATGTTATAATATTCTTTACTTCTCAAAAAAAGGAAAAGAAACATACATCCCCTAAGACTTATTATGGCCATTGGCGAAGCATCTCATTGGCACTAGCACTCGATACACGTCGTTGAGGAGGCCAGAGATGGCTCACCAAAACATTCAACGTTACTACCTAATTAAAGATGTGACATAAAAACAATAACGAATACTTGAAAAGAACAAAAATTGAGAATGTCCCGAGAATTTACAGGTTGCACATTTCCCTTGGCAGCATCCTCTCCTATATATTCCAACGAAGCATAAATGGTTCTGGGTTTCCTGCAAGGACATCACATAATATATATGGCATCTAATGATGAGTGCAACATCAGACTGCATGGGACATTAAAGCCTTGCACTGCATCCTCAGACAGATGGTTATCTCGTCAAATTAAATCAGTCGATTTCCAGCACAACTTTGCCAGGAATTTGTCGCCTATCCTTGGCCTCATGGGCCTCTCTGGCCTGAGAAAGTGGGAAAGTTTTATCTACTGGGATTCTTAGCTTTCCAGCCTCAGATAACCGACGGATCTCATGTAAACCCTCAGCATCAGCCCTCATATAATTCCACCAATATTCTGTACCATGATAACAAAAGAAATGCATTACTAAAAGCACCTATAAAGAGCTCTAAAAGTACCAGAAATGACAACTTTTGACCCCTTAGTCAATCTTTCCAAAAGTTTAACATAACCACAAAAAATGAAGAAATAATAGCAAGCCACAAAATTTAAACCCTCAGGTGAATAAAGCAAAGAAAGACATTTCCCTCTCTTCGACTGACCCAACTGAAGGAGAAGTCCTGTGAGTATAGGATCTCATAGTGTTCACTATCACCCCTCTGTGCTCTAAAAACGCAGTCTGCTACAAAAGGAATCAAGTTTCTACTGAAGTTTGAAAACCATGAACTGAGAGTTACATCGGACGTACTTTATCCTTAGTAGCCTAACATAATAGAAAGATCAATAATCTTGAATCACATAAAGCTGATCAAGGTTAGTCCAAACTGAAACAGCTTACCCAGCAGATCATTTGAACTGAATCTAGATTAGATTATGGTTAAACCCAGATTATCTCCTCTCAAGAAGTCTAGATATGAGAATTGTCAATCACAGTCAACGGGAATCACACAAGTTTCTCGGGACACAAGAGGTCTGTGCACGAGGATCCTCTCACCTGTGTTATTCCTACCGATATGTGAGCATTAAGCATAATGATGAATGAAGCAGCGGGAAAATGGATATATGAAGGGATTTACAGCTAGGAGGGAGAAATATGATAGTTTAAACTGTAAAGGTGTCTCATTTGCTCTTCGAAGAAGATACACTTGGATTGTGCAATGCCGAGACAAGTCAACTTCAACCTAAAAACATATACCTCTATGGTTTAAGCAATTTCGAGGTTGAGAATAAGCTAGAAGAGTGACATCCTACCTGTTCCGGAAGTGAGTTAAATGGAATGGTTGGCAACTGTTCTCAGCTTCGTAGCTGATCTCTCTCCTTTTTTTTTAAGTGGTGAGAAGGTAACATATTATATATAAAAACTGGACTATACAAGCAGTGTAATCCTAAATAAGTTACAGAAAGAGATCAGCAGCTTCAAAGCTGATCTCTTTTGGTGACTTATTTAGGGTTACCTTTATGCGCGACATTCGAGAATATAACAACGTAGAATCAGGTAAAAGGAAAGTTGAGAAGAGATTTAGATGGTAGACGAGATATTTATATCGGGAAGAAACTACTACGCCTACTTTGTTAACATCCACTATTCTGTCAGCATAAGTGACATAGAAATGGGAGAAGCTACAGAGAAACTTTGTTTGTGGCACATGGGGAGGTGACGAGGTACCGCCAGTTAATTGGAATAAGGTCAGATCACCTAGAAGGGATGAGGATCTCAAGAGGGATTTGAGAATTATTAACAGAGCTCTACTAACAAAGTTGATAACTTGATATGAAGGTTTGGAGTAGATGACCAAGCCTTGTGGAGGAGAATGATTGTCGACAAATACGATGCTCAAAGGGGTGAATGGATGACCAAATAAGATAAAGCAACCATATGGAGTAGCATTTTCTTAAAAGTGCCCGAACCAGCTTGCATGCACCTAGACTAATTCCGCCCAGTAGCTGCTACCTCCCACCAACACAGTTACTAAGTAACTCTTTCCACCAAGGCTGGGGCATATGGGAAGAAATCACCTAGTATTTTATGTCTCCGCTAGAATTTGAACCTGCTTGCATGCACCTCGACTAATTCCACTGAGTACCTACTACCTCCCACCAATACAGTTACCGGGTAACATATGGGAAGAAATCACCTAGTGTTTTTGGTCTCCGCTAGATTTTATCACCTCATTGTTCTCCTCCCACTTCATTGACTACTAGACCACACCCTTGGGTGCCCCGGATGGAGTAGCATTATGGTCAAATATAATGAAAGTGCGGGATAGGATTTGCAGAAAAGTGAGTTTATAGCAAGAAATGGAGCTAATAGTAGCTTCTGGAAGCAGAATCGTTGCAGTGACGCCTGCTTATAAGAAAGTTTCTATGCTTATAAGAAAGTTTCTGCTTATTCAACATATGACAACACTAGTTACTAGATTTGCAAAGAGGAGAAAGGCACAATTTCAAGGGATTTCAGTTCACGAAATCCTGCAAGGTCGAGAAATGGAAGAGCTCAATAAATTGTAGGAGCTACTATATAAGCAAAAAACCTCCATCATAAATAGCGACGGCTAGGATGGGAAGCTTTTCCAGTTAAATCTTTCTACAAATGTTATTGGAAGAGGAAATTTGGAACTTCCTCACAGGGCTTCTCATGCCTCAATATGGGTTCTTAGAGCACCAAGCATGACGTTTTTTATTTGCACAGCAGTGTAAGGGCCCATTCTTCCAGCTGGGAACTAGATGAATGTGAAAATAATTTTAATAGCTCGAGTTTCGTGAAGAGGGGTTGTTCTGATGGTAAGCAACCTCCACTTCCAACCAAGAGGTCGTGAGTTCGAGTCTCCCCAAGAGCAAGGTGGGAAGTTCTTGGAGGGAAGGATGCCGAGGGTCTATTTGGAAACAGCCTCTCTACCCTAGGGTAGGGGTAAGGTCGCATACACACTACCCTCCCCAGACCTCACTAAATGGGATTATACTAGGTTGTTGTTGTTGTTGTTTAATGAAGAGGATGTGAATCACTTATTGCTCCACTGCCCAATGGCATACATGGTGTACAATTTAGAATATGTCCAAAGTCGAATGGATAATGCTACATAAAGTTAGAAATTTGCTACTCCAATGAAAGGAAAAGACAGAAATAAAACGCGGAAGGTGCTTATGCAAATAACGCGGAAGACAAATATACAAGAACATTCGAAGGATGGAGAACTCTTCTGTAGATGTTAGTGCAAATTTTTTATTCTTTATACATTCTTGAGTACATATGATATTCCAATTAATTTTAGTCATCGACTGGTTTTTGTACAGAACCACGGCAGCATGTTGGCTGACTCCTTACCTGTATACACCTTGTATGGAGGGTCAGTTTCCCAATTTATCAACCAAAATTCATAAATATAATAATGAAATTAAGATTTATGCTTTGGACCAAAATCGCCAGAACAAATGTGTATAGAAACTTTGTCCTAAACTACCTAGAGGTTATTCCTTCAAGAAAACCTTTATACATGAGAGAGAGAGAGAGAGCCCAAATAACGAGGAATGAAGGTCAGCGCTTGTCACGTTATTCTCACTTAATACAGGAAAATATGCTGATATATATACTATGCCAAGGATAAGGTTAAGGTCATAGCCATACCATAATAACTATACTATCCACTTTAATAAAGTATTTGATATCGTTGAATGGATGAAGGTTTCTTCCCCTGATATCTACTTCAATGAAGGACAGCGATTTGTGTGTTATTCCCGCTTAAGAAGTCCTTCTAGAACCCGTCATAAGCATGAAAATATGCTGATATTTATATTATTCAAATTACTTGAAAAAAGCATCTCAAATCATTAAATGGATGAAGAACACGTTCTTCCCCGTACTCACTATTTTGACTTATAATCATTTATTTCGAATAATTAAATTCTTTTCTTAGAAATGTGTTAACATCACCCAGGTTTAATTCAAACGGTTCTCTGGCAGCTTTATCTACTACTATTCAGATCAAAACCTCTGTCAATTTCTTCAACCAATACTCCAGTATAAAAAACAGCCGTCTATGAGATAATGCAACAAAAGTCTTGAATCAAGTCCAAAGATCAATCTCATTGTAGGAGTTGCAGGCTTGCAGCTCATAGTGAAGTAATCACCTAGTATAGAATCTACCATTTTTAACTTTCTTGTTATGATTCACTTTTTGCCCTGGTGATGGATGGATTGGCGCGAAATCCAAGGGGAGGTGTCTTGGTGCATGTTATTTGCAGATGACACATGACAGAGGACCGATTGATGAGATAAGGGGTGGTGTTAACACTAGGTTTGAGGTACGGAGACAGACCCTAAGGTGCAAGGATCTCGGGCTGAGCAGGACTAAGATAGGGTACCTGGAGTGCAAGTTCAGTGACGTAACTCACGACGCGGGCGCGGGAGTGCGGCTTGATACACAAGTCATTTCGAAGAGAGAAAGTTTCAAGTATCTTGGGTTTATAATCCAAGACAATGGGGAGATTGACGAGGATATCATTCATTTTATTGGGGCAGGATGGATGAAATGGACGCTCACATCCGGTGTTCTGCGAACGTGGCACCTCAATTCAAAGGTAAGTTCCTATAGAGTAGTTGTTAGACCGACTATGATGTATGGAGCAGAATGTTGGCCAATCAAGAGCTCTCATGTCCAGAAGTTGCAAGTAGCGGAGATGAGGATGCTAAGATGGATGTGTGGTCGCATCAACCCAAGGCACAAGAGCCATTGTCGCCAGCCCACATAAAAAGTCACATCGACCAAGTATACTAAGACAGATAAGATTAGGAATGAAGATATTCGGAACAAGGTGGAAGTGACCCCTGTAGTAGACACGTTGCGGGAAGCGAAGCTGAGATGATTCGGACATGTAAAGAGAAGATGCCCACATGCCCCAGTGAGAAGATGTGAGAGGTTAGGCATGACGGATCTGAGGAGGGGTAAAGGTACGCCTAAAAAGTAGGAGTGGGCATAAAATCCGAAAAACCGAATTCCGAACCGGACCGAATTAATTCGGTATTTCGGTATTTCGGTTTCAGTTTTTTTCGGTATTTCGGTCTAATTCGGTATTGCATTTTCGGTATTTCGATACGGTCCTCAGTATTAGAATTTGGAAATTTCGGTATACCGAATTATTGAATTTTTAAAGACATTTTTTTAAGTTGGACCTATATCTCATTGCCCAGCGTCCAAGCCCAAACATTTTTAATTTAATTCCGATCGCCCTAACATTTTTAATTTAATTCCCATCGCCCCAGCCCAACTGCCGAAGCCCACTCTAAAGATTAGGGCATTAGGCCATTAGCATTAGGCAGTACAGTAGGCACAATTCCGAGTTTCACTCTCACAATTCCAATTAGGCGATTTCCGACTCCTCACTACTCACTCCTCACAATTCCGATTATACCTGTTAATGCTGCTACTGTTATTTCTCCTATTGCACTGTGTTTATGCCTGTTAATGCTGCTACAGTACTACTGTTACACTTGTTAGATCTGTTACACTGCTGCTGCTACACTGCTGCTGTTACACTGCTGCATTGCTACTGCTACACTGCTGCTGCTAATGTCGTTTGTCTAAGATACTTTTGTTAGATCTACTCAGGAAGTTTATGTAGAAGCATTTGAAGTTTATTATGTTTGGTTTGTGAGACTTGTTTGTTAGATCTGCTGAAACTGTTTTTGAGTTTGGTTGGATGTAGAAGCACTATTGATGCTTGCACAATTTCACTCGTTCCAACTAGACTGAATTTTGATGCCACAGACATTCCAAGTAGTTCAGAGATGTGAATTTGATGTGAACTTCTTTTCCGTGAAAATGTTGTTAATGACTTAATGGTTTTCAATTTTGTCATTGATTGTTTTTGTTTAGGTTCAGTCGTTCAGATACTGTAAAAAGTGAAAACTGTAACCAAACATATCCAATAGGTCATAGGCATGTCTTTAATACACTCCCAAAGTTTTGAACTAATGGTTGGCAGCATTAAACCTAAACCGTACTGAAACCGTACCGAACTAAAATAATAAATACCGAACCGTACCGAAATAATTTGGTACGGTATTTGGTATACACAATTGATAAACTGAATACCGAAATACCGAACCGAAATACCGAATGCTCACCCCTACTAAAAAGTATTTGGAAGAGATGATAAGGCAAGATATGACACATCTTCAGCTTACCGAGGACATGGCCCTTGATAGGAAGGTGTGAAGATTGAGAATTAGGGTACAAGGCTAGTAGGTAGTCGCGAGCGTATCCTTTCTCTTACCTGTAGGATCTGTAGTATTCTCATATTTTCATATACCTAGACCTGTATTATTACCCGTTGTTTCTTTTACTTCAATTTTCTTGTTATCCTGCTGTTGTTGGTAATATTTCGTGTTATTGTTTCCTTTCCATGGTTTATACACTATTATTTCTTTTCAACAAGCGATGTGACTATGCTTCCCCGGAGCCGAGGGTCTATGGAAAACAGCCTCTCTACCTTCACAAGGTAGGGGTAAGGCTGCGTACACACTATCTATCTCAGACCTCACTTGTGAGATTACACTGAGTTTGTTGTTGTCGTTATTATGCTTTTCACTTCATTTCGAATATTCACCGGCATACAGGAAGAATATATCTCATGTTAGGGGTGAGCTAAAATTTCATATCCGTTTCTTCTTACCCTTTTTGTTTTTGGATAAAGAGTTGTTCTTTTCACATCTATCAGTAAAAAAGCATTTCTTCCAAACAGATCATAAAACATTCTGAAGATCTCATGTACCTATTCCATGAGAATATCGATACTGGATTTGCTTCTTCAGCAAGATGGCTGTTGCTAGAGGAAGACCAAAAGCCAGCCCGTACCTATCAGTCAATGAAGCAGCCTCACCCTATGAGCAAAGAACAGGAAATCTTTCTTAAGAACATATAACAGATTTTTCATCATTTATAAAAAAATCAGAAGATTCTGCCCTGGCTATAAGAGTAAGATGACTCCTAACCTGTAGCGTCATGTAGTGTCCTCCTCTCTTTAAAAGATTTATACCTATTCTCTCCGTCTCTGGCACGCCAATTGTATCCAAGACAGCATAAAAATGCCCCTTAAGTGCTATTTCACAATCCTGTAAACAAGCAAACATGTCAAACCTGGAACAAGGACCCGGGGGGGATTCTATGCCAATAATGCCACACAAAAATCAATCAAGTATGTCATGTTCAAATAAAATAACATGATAAAACATGTCAACTACTACTGCATCATCACCTCAGTGGTATAGTCAACAGCCTGCTCCGCCCCGGCTGCCAAAATGCGACTTATACTTTTACTTTCCCCGCACGTTGAAGAGACATGGCAGCCTGCAGCCACTGCAAGCTGAATTGCAGAGAAACCTACTGCTCCTCCTCCACCTATGACCAATACCCTATGCCTGAAGAAATTTGTTTGAGAAAATAATGATATCAGTATAAACAGCACACACATATCATTTCAAGGCATCATACTGTTCCCTATCCATCAAGACGCATTCACTATCAAGAGTTTAATATGAAATAGAAAGGACAGAGTTGAAATACTGGTCTAAATGTGCATTGATCTCTCAAACAGGATTAATGAGGTAAGATGGCCGTGACTTGTGAGCAATAAATGGGTAAGCCTTTATTTTTTTTGGTAAGTAATACTAGTAAATAGTAAGTAGTCTTATATTCTAAGGTTTTTACTCCTTGTTAATTAACATCCTGTTTCTCAAATAAAAATGTAAAGCTATCGTTTTACCAACTTTAGTCTCTAGGCAAAATAATCTTATTCAGCAGCATCAGAGCAACTCCATGTTTGTCCATTATGCCGGCATAAATGCATCTTGAAACTTATTGTCTACGCACTTCCAAGTAACAAAAATTATCTACTATGAAAGAAATCATTATACACTCAAAAGAATATAATGATGGTCTCTAGACACCGCAGAACATAACTTTCTTCCTACATTGGATCACTTGAATGTTTTGTCAAAACTGAGAAAAATAACAGATAAATTGATAAAGAAAGTCTGAGTACCCCATGAACTGCTAGTGCTTCGGCCTTTGGCCTATCAGGGAGTTTCTTTTACCCTCTTGTATGTATGGATGTGCATTGGGGACAATGCACAACTTTAAGTGTGGGGTGAGGAGATTGTCTGGGTGACTTTTCATG
>MU740267.1:42856-66695 GCA_026770625.1 Nicotiana glauca
GCCTCTGATGCTCATACTTGACCTGCTAACAATTCAAACACCGAGCCACATATGCAACAATGTCTTTCTTCATCCTACGCTACCAATAATGTTGCCACAAGTCCTGATACATCTTCGCGGCGCCCGGGTGAATAGAATATCGTGAACTGTGGGCCTCCACTAAGATCAACTCTCGAATCCCATCGACATTGGGCACACATACTCGCCCCTGCAACCTCAAAACACCATCCGCATCTAAAGCCACCTTCGTGGCACCTCCACGCTGCACCGTGTCTTTCAGGACACATAAATGGGGATCATCAAACTGCCGATCACTGATACGCTCCAATAATGATGAACGGGCGACCGTACAAGCTAACACTCTACTAGGCTCAGAAATGTCCAACCTCACAAGCCAATTGGCCAAAGCCTGAATATCCAAAGCAAGCGGTCTCTGGCTGACCGAAACATAGGCAAGACTACCCATACTGGCGGACTTCCCACTCAATGCATCGGCCACCATATTGGCTCTCCCCCGGTGGTACAAAATATCAACATCATAATATTTCAACAACTCCAACCACCTCCTCTGCCTCAAGTTCAACTCCTTTTGCTTGAATAAGTACTGAAGGCTCTTGTGATCCGTGTACACCTCGCACGTCACACCATACAGATAATGCCTCCAAATCTTTAAAGCATGAACAATGGCTGCCAACTCTAAATCATGGACCAGATAATTCTTCTCGTGGATCTTTAAATTCCTCGAAGCATAAGCTATGACCCTGCCATCTTGCATCAATACTGTGCCAAGCCCAATACGGGAAGCATCACAATAAACTGTATTAGGTCCTAAACCAGTGGGAAAAACTAATACCGGTGCCGTAGTCAAAGCTGTCTTGAGCTTTTGAAAGCTTTCCTCGCACTCGTCTGACCACCTGAACTGGGCACCCTTCTGGGTTAACCTGGTCATCGGGGCTGCAATAGATGAAAAACCATCCACGAACCGACGGTAATAACCTGCTAACCCCAAGAAACTCCGAATCTCAGTCTCTAAAGCTGGTCGAGGCCAATTCTTGACTGCCTCAATCTTCTTCGGGTCTACCTGAATACCCTCTGCTGATACTACGTGACCCAAAAATGCAACTAAATTCAACCAGAACTAGCACTTCGATAATTTAGCATACAACTGATTATCCTTCAGAGTCTGAAAAACCACTCTGAGGTGCTGCTCGTGCTCCTCATGGCTGCGGGAGTACACCAGAATATCATCAATAATGACTATCACGAACAAGTCTAGATAGGGCCTGAATACTCGGTTCATCAACTCCATAAATGTTGTCGGGGCATTGGTCAACCCGAATGACATGACCAAAAACTCATAATGCCCATACCGAGTGCGAAATGCTGTCTTAGGGACATCAGACGCCCTAATCCTCAGCTGATGGTAGCCAGATCTCAAGTCTATCTTTGAAAACACATTCGCACCCTGAAGCTGGTCAAAAAAATCATCAATCCTCGGTAGTGGATACTTGTTCTTTATCGTTACCTTGTTCAATTGCCGCTAATCAATGCACATCCTCATCGACCCATCCTTTTTTCTTCACAAATAGCACCGTCGTGCCCCAAGGAGAAACACTAGGTCGGATAAAACCCTTCTCTAGCAAATCCTGCAACTGGTCCTTTAACTCCTTTAATTTTGGCGGGGCCATATGATACGACATAATAGAAATGGGCTGCGTGCCCGGGGCCAAATCAATACATAAATCAATATCCCTGTTGGGCGACATACACGATAGGTCTGAAGGGAAAACCTCTGGGAACTCCCGAACAATAGGAGTAGAGTCAATAGAAGGAACCTCTGTGCTGGAATCACGAACATATGCCAAGTAAGCTAAACACCCCTTCTCGACCATGCGTTGAGCCTTAACATATGAAATAACACTGCGAGTGGCATGACCTGGGGTCCCTCTCCACTCCAATCAGAGCAAATTTGGCAAAGCCAAGGTCACGATCTTAGCGTGATAATCCAAGATAGCATGATACGGGGACAACCAATCCATCCCCAATATAACGTCAAAATCCACCATGTCTAAAAGCAATAAATCAACTCGGGTCTCAAAACTCTCAAATACTACTACACAGGAACGATGAACTCAGTCGACCACTATAGAATCTCTCACTGGATATATAGAAATACCCAAAGCATCGCTAGGCATAGCCATGTAGGGTATAAAATAAGACGACACATATGAATACGTAGACCCAGGGTCAAATAGCACTGAAGCATCCCTATCACAGACCAGAATAGTACCTGTAATAACAGCATCGGAAGACTCAACCTCTGGCCTGGCTGGCAAAGCATAACACCGGGGCTCGGCCCCACCTCCCTAAACCATGTCCCTAGGATGATCGGCTGTTGGTTGACCTCTACCTCTGCCGGTCTGAGCTCCACCTCTACGGTCCCTGACTCCACCTCTATGATCCCTACCCCCACCTCTAGCTGACTGGGCGGGCTGTGGATCACCTGCTGCCTGAATCATGGGGCAAGGACCCTGCTGCTGAGAGCTGACCGAGGCTCGAGGGCAAAATCTGACAATATGACATGGTCACCATAACTATAACAAGACCTCGGCTGCTGCGACTGCTGGCTCTGTCGACCTGAATGTGACCTGAAGCTTTGAAGCGAGGGTGCACTGATAGGCTGCTGATCTGAATAGTACTGCTGAGAACCACCGCTGCATGGAGTACCATGATAAACGTGAAGCGCTGACTGAAAAGGCCTCGGTGAATGACCTCTACCATAAGAATCCCTATCTCTAGACGAGGTACTACTAAAACTACCAGAATGACGAGGCCTCTTATCCGACATCTGACCACCTTCTCATGAGAGGGCCATCTCAACTCTGTAGGCCGCATTAACCCCCTCTTGAAAGGAAATATCACTACCAACCCCCATAGCCATCTGGAGATGGATCGGCTGGATCATTCCATCAATAAATCTCCGGACCCTCTCTCGCTCTATGGGGAGTATCAAAATCGCATGGTGTGCCAAGTTAACAAATCGAGTCTCATACTGCGTAACTGTCATGGAGCCCTACTGGAGGCGCTCAAACTGCCTGCGAAGTGCCTCCCGCTGAGTGACTGGGAGAAACTTCTCTAAAAATAACTCCGCAAACTAATCCCATGTCAAAGCTGGAGACCCTGCTGGTATAGATAGGCAAAAATCTCTCCACCAAGTCTTGGCGAATCCTGCAAGCCGGTAGGTGGCAAAATCTACCCCATTGGTCTCCACTATACCCATGGTCCTAAGGATCCCATGACAGCTTAATAAGAAATCCTGTGGATCCTCTGATGAAGCGCCACTGAAAGTGGCGGTGAAGAGCTTGGAGAACCGATAAAGTCTCCACAAATCATCCGATGACATAGCTGCTCCATCACCGGCCTGTGCTGTAATACCTGGTCGAGCTGCCACAGCTAGCTGAACCACTGAGATATGAGCCTGAGGGGCTACCTACTCCGGAGTACATGTAGTAGGAGTCTGAACCCCTCCTCCAGCCTGAGAAGTGGCTGGCGCTACTGGCAGAAAACCCGCTATAGTGACACTCTCCATAAAGCCTGCCAATCTGACTAGAGCATCCTGAAGATCTGGGGTGACCATGACCCCTCCTGGGACCTGAGCTGGGCCCACTGGAGCTGCTGGGGCTGGAACCTCCTTATCATAGTCAATATTAGGCTCCACCTCTGGGATTGCCGCACGGGAGTGAGCTCTGCCCCTGCCTCGGCCTCTGGCACGGCCTCGGCCTCTACCCCTCGTAGGAGCAGCTGCTGGGGGCTCGGGCTACTGCGCGGTAGAAGAGGAAGCACGTGTTCTCGCCATCTGCGAAAGAACAGAGTAGAAAGACAATCAGTATTTGGGAAACAGAATCGCACGACAAGAAAGAACAACAGTGAAACTTTTTCTAACTCCGTAGCCTCGGTGGGATAAATACAGACGTCTCCGTACCGATCCCTCAGACTCTACCAAGTTTGTCCGTGAGTAGCGAGACCTATGCAACCTAGAGCTTTGATACCAACTTGTCACGACCCAGATTTTCCTACCATCGGGAGTCGTGATGACGCCTACTAACGTAGCTAGGCCAGCCAATCAGTAAACATTCTCTAATAATTTCTCAACAATATAAACATGCGGAAGCAATTAAATAAAAGCAGAAGAATTTAAGCTTATGAAACTGAAATCAAAATGCGGAAGTTTAAGACGAATCTCTACCCAAATTCTGGTGTCACTAGCTCACAGACTGCTATAGAGTAGTAAAAACAAGTCTGAAATGATATTACATATTGTTTGTCTCAAAACAAAGAAAACAAACTAAACATAGAAGGGACTTCGGCCTACGAACGGCAGCTAGGCTACCTCGTGATTCCCTGGACTGAAGACATCTCCCGGGAAATCCTACTACTGCTGTCCAAAAGCTACTCCTGGATCTGTGCAAAAAGATGCACAGAGTGTAGCATCAGCACAACCGACCCCATATGCTGGTAAGTGCCTGGCCTAACCCTGGTGAAGTAGTGACGAGGCTAGACAGGACTACCAAATCAACCTGAACAGTTTTTTTTTTTTATATATATATATATATATATATATATATATATATATATGTGCTATAAAAGGAAAGGATACCAAAACTAAACAGTTAAAAGGGAGGGGAAACATGCTATGGGGGAGTACAAATTCGGATATAAAAGTCATAAACTTGAATAGGAAACATGGCACAACAATAATTTAACAGAGACAAGAAATCCAACAGTTGCACGGCATCGACCTTCGTACTTTTACTCTCATTCTCACCCAAGGCAATCAAACAAAATGCACGACATCAACCTTCGTGTTTTCCTCACATAGTCTCTCATTTTATGGCACATAATGACCCTTCGTGCATAATATAATCAACAATGGCATGGAATGACCCTTCGTGCAAATATAATTAACAATGGCACGGAATGACCCTTCGTGCAAATATAATTAACAATGGCACAGAATGACCCTTCGTGCAACTATGATAAAAAATGGCACGGAATGACCCTTCGTGCATTATCACTCTTCCTTAATCACAACCAAACGGGCGAGGGAAATACACAGTAATGAGGAATGTCCCAGCAAGGGAAAAACACAATTAAACAACTAAGTCCCGGCAAGGGAGAAATGACAATAACTTCCACATCCCGGTAAGGGAGATAATCAATATACTCAAGTCATCCCGGCAAGGGATTTAATCACATTTCATACCAATCTTTCATTTCTTACTCAATAGTATTTTATTTTTCGAGCCAACGCTCCAAAGAATTCACAACTTCACAATTTATCCTCAACTCTTCACATTAGGTAGAATTTATTAATAAGTTTGGAAGAGTTCCAAATATACCAAGAACAACTAACCACAAAGACCCACGGTCATGCTAGACACCGATGTATAGATACTCATCACCATACCTATACACCGTACTCGATCATTTAGCAAGTAGCAATCAATAATACTCTAATCCTATTTCCTCAAGCCAAAGTTAGATCAAACACTTACCTAGAATGCTCTAAACTCAACTCAATCCTCTATAATAGCTTTACCCCTCGAATTCACCACCAAACTGCTCGAATCTAGTCACGAATTACTTGAATGTATCAACAAATGCTAATTGAATCAAGTTGAATGCATGAAATTGAATTTCCCAAGGTTTTACTCAAAATTCCAGAAATGCCCCCCGGGCCACGTGATCAAAACCGAGGTTCAAACCAAAACTCGATTACCCATTCCCCCACGAGTTCATATCTATGATTTGTTTTGAAATCGGACCTCAAATTGAGGTCAAAATCCCCAATTTTAAGAAAACCTAGGTTCTACCCAAAATTCCCATTTTCACCCATGAAAACCTTGATTTTTAAGTGGAAAACATGTTAAATGATGTTAATGATTGAAAGAAACAAGTAAAAATCGACTTACAACTAATTTGGAATGAAACTCGCTCTTGAAAAATCGCCCAAGAGTTTTATGTTTGGAAGGATGGTGAAAAATGACTTAAAATTCGACTAAGTATGGAATTGTAGAGCCTCTGATGTCGCAATTGCAAACTGGGGTTCGCAATTGCGAACCCCAACCAAATGTGGGAAATGCGAAGCTGGACTCGCATTTGCAAACCCTTACTAGGCTGCCAATTTTTGCATTTGTGAACCAAAAGGTCGCATTTGCGAAGGCTGAGGTGAAAGGTGGGCATCACATTTGCGATCGATTGCTTCGCATTTGCGAAGGAAGCTGCCCAGGGGATATTTCACATTTGCGATAAAAAGCTCGCAATTGCAAGCTCACATTTTCGAGTGCTGGCTTCACAATTGCGAAGCCTGCAGAACTGAAGCACACCAGGTTTTTCAACTATGAGAAATGCAATTCGACACCTATCCAAAACTCATCCGAGCCCTCGGGGCTCCAAACCAAATATGCACACAACCTCAAAAACATCATACGGACTTACTCGTGCGATCAAATCACCAAAATAACATTATTTACATAGAATCGAGCCTCAAAACACATGATTTTCATTTCAAACTTCTTAAACTTTTAAACTTGGAACTCATAGTCCGAAACACGTCAAACGACGTCCGATTTCGACCAAACTTCACAGAAAGCGCTTAAACAATATATAAGACTTGTTCCGTGTGTCGGAACCAAAATACGATCCCAATACCATAGTCTTTTAATCAATTTTCATTTTCATTTTCCTTAATAATTTCAGAACAACAATTTAACAGAAAAATTCTTTTACTTGGGTTCTAGACCTCAGATTTCGACTCCGGGCACATGCCCGAGTCCCATATTTTTCTACGGACCCTCCAGGACCGTCAAATTACGGATCCAGGTCCGTTTACCAAAAATGTTGACCGAAGTCAACTTTAACCATATTAATATCAAAATTCTTCAAATTGTTCACATATTTCACATATTTCAACATAAAAGCTTTTTGGCTGCGCGCCCATATTGCACACGCAAATCGAGGTAATTAAAAATGAGGGTTTTAAGGCCTCGGAAGTGCAGAAAAGGGGAAAAATACGGTGATGACCCTTTGGGTCGTCACATTAAGATAACATAAACAATTCACTACAAATCCTAGTTAAACTAAAATCATGCAAATTAAAATGAAGTCTCAGCATGCTTGGATTAATATAATGATCAATGTGTAAACAAACAATTAACAGTTTAAAAGAAGAAAAACCTAAAATCATGCGGTTTAACAGAAACACTTAAACACGAAAAGGAATCAACAAACACAGAAAAAAACTAAAGAGAAGGTAGAAGAAGTTACCTAATGTTCATTTTCCAAAAATAAACTGGAACATCAAACGAACTTGGACCAAATATTACGGGGTAAAAATGAACGTTAGACGACCATCAATCGATTGCTCTTATCAAAAGTAGTCGATTAATGGAAGTCTTGGGTTCAAACAACCCAAAAACTGCCTGAAATTGGAAGTGAAAAAGTTAGGGTTTTGGATCTTAGATCTGAGATTCGAGGACTTCTAGTCTTGTTTGAAAGGAGTGGTTGGGATATATGGAAAGAGGAAGGTGAGATGATTATATGGTTCTGATTTGAGGCGGTTTAGAGGTGGTCCGCCGCTGAGGCAATTTTCGGTCGACGGACCACGGCGGAGACAATGAGGTTTGTAAGGGCGGCTAGGGTTTCATATTTATGAGTTTGAGAGAGGAAGTGATAAGGGGTTTCAGGGTTTGGGGGTGGATTCCGACCGTTATATGGTAAATGCATAACCAGTTCCCAGCCGTTTGATTTGTGATGATCATCGACACGAATTATTTGGGGCAAAAACGGTGTCGTTTGGTATTTAAACCGGATGGACCGGGTAAGGTCAATTTTGGGCCTGGACATGGGTAAAGTTTGGGAACGAATTTTGGGTATAAGATTAACCCAATTTCAAATTAAGCCCCTTTTTTCCCTTTCCAATTTCTTTGTTTTATTTATTTCTTTTTCTTGATTTAAAAATTCTATATTAAATTTCTAAATTAATATCAATTATAAAATTAAATTAATTATCTAATTATAAATATTATAAAGATCACTTGATCCTAAATTAAAAGCATAAAATCACTAATCTAAAAAAATTAAAAGGTAAAAAATGTAAAATGAGTCATTTTTTGTAATTTTCATTTTTAATAAAATAATTAATTAACTAATTAATCCTAAAACTATAAAATAAAATCTAAATGCAATGCATGGCATTTTTGACATTTTTTGTGGTTTTTTTAAAAACAAAAATTAAACGTGCACAAAAATACAAACAATTAATAAAATCCTACAAAATCCTATAAAATAGCAAACAATTGGAAAAAAATCTATTTTCTTTGATTTTATAGGAGTAATTCATATAGGGTAAAAATCACATGCTCACAGGTCCACTCTTTTATAGCGTGCATACAATGTTATAGTGAGACCTTTTTTTTTGCATAACAATTTTTTTTCTTTGAGTTACCATGTTTAGGTTGAAGCCTTCTTCCTTCTTTTCTCATTTAGTCATTTGTTCTAGTACTTAGGGAAGACCTTCTGACTCTTGTAAAGTTGTGAGCTTATTACAGCACATACCCGATGAAATTCTTAATGTTCGTACTTACCTATATTTATTTGTAGTTCTTGCCTTCACGTCCTTGTGCTTATAGGGTTGCTTCTGAACTGATATTTTGATTGTCTTCCTAGTGGCGCTCCCTTTTATTTCCATATCATTCATACGACATCTTTAACTACCCTAACTCCTATCTGAATATTTCTCAAGTAATACAATGACATCACTGCGAGGCTGAATTCACTATATTAGGTTTTACCATGTTTATCTTGTACGATCTGCAGACTCATTTGTAACCTCCTATTTATCCATAACTAGGCTCTTCCTGAATCAGCTACCAACTACTCGTTGTCTCATTCTCATAACAATGTTCCGCGTGATCTTTCTTGGCTTATTTTCTTGTCTTACCTTACCTCACGTACTGACTCCTTATCTATCAGTAACATCCCGGGCAGGAACCCTTACTTTTTTTTTTGATGTCTTACTTACATAGCGTTTTGGAATCATAGCATATCTGTAACATATGGATATGTGCAATCTCACCCCTTTCTCATTTTTATCGCATTCTTCTTTTATCATTCCATATTCCCCCCTTTCGGGGAGTACTAAGACTTGGAGCTATAACGACCTGCCTATAGATGTTTTTCCTCTTCATCTTTGGTATACTTTCACATTATCAATAATCCATACTCGCCTTGCGGTAATCCTTGTATACCAAGGATAACAAAATTCCTCACTCGCGATGGTGATACTTAGTGTAACTGGCACATATAGTCCCTTAAGCTTAACTTTGCTCATATTACTTGCTTTAGGGAAACGTCTCCCTAAATGACCATTCTCTGAATTCATCATAGATCTTCTTCTGTTGTCCATTTTATTATCGCCGGAACAAAATCTAAAATTCTCATGATGCTGACTATTATCAAATCACTCAGTTCCTAATTCATGTTTAGTTTATCTTGTTCACCATTTCATACTGATTTTATTACTCTAGGTCTAACTTTTCCTTCTGTTAATGACGTTAGAATCACAAACTTATTTATCGAAATAAGGATGTGACTGTATGTCCTATACTCTTTTGTTGTCTTAAGGCCCATCACTTTTCATCTCTTTCTTCATTTAATTATAGATTCTGTAACACCTTACCGTTGTCATCCATGTATCAAATCTCACTCATAATTCTTCCTTATCTCTCTTCTCATTACTCTGCTAATATTTCTGCCTATCCCTTTTTTTGTGAAAACTTCAACACGATATTCTTTCGCTTTTAGCTCTCCTTGCTTCATTCATTGGCTCTTCAGGTTGCTCAACGTCCTTTCTCTACTAGGCACGAGAGTCACACTAAGGTAATATTTATCCCTTCTAGTCTTTCAGTGCCTATATTCTAAATTTTTTTGATCATGCTAGTATTCACATCTAATTGTAATTCTCGCACCTCCTTTCGGCGCTAAGACACCCCGCGAGGGGCGTGGTAAAGGGAGTTTTTCCAATTAAAGGACAATCGAGACGAGATTCGTTATTAAGAGATTTAAAGTCGCCACTTGGAAGATTTATGGTGTCCCAAGTCACCAGTTCAAATCTCGAATCGAGGAAAAGAATGACTCTGTTTAACAGTCCGCGCACCAAAAATCCGAGTAAGGAATTCTTTTAACTCGGGAGAAGGTGTTAGGCATTCCCAAGTTCCGTGGTTCTAGCACGGTCGCTCAATTGTCGTATTCGGCTTATTTATCTAATTTTAGTACATGCTCAAACCTATGTGCATTTTTACCTTTTAACCGCTTTTGATTATTATTATTTTACAAGAATTGCAACGTCGTGAAAACATATCTCAAACCACGTCACATCAATGTACCCGTGGTTATTAACATATTTTGACTCCGTTGAGATTTGGATTTGGGTCACATAAATGTGCACCCGAGTTTAAGAAAGTGAGATTATTAACACGCGCCCAAAGAGACTAACACGTTATTATCTTTGCGGGAAGGCCATGCAATTCGCTAAATGGCCCATCCCGAAGTCTAAGTATTTTTAATATATGCATGTATGAGGGCCCTACAATTTATGCGTTTTATTTGGCGAGGCTCATCTCATTTTTATCATTTAAAAGGGCAAACCTAAGGCAACTACGATTTTCTACTTTATTTGTCTCTAAAAAAAGAAATCCTAATTTATTCGCTAAGATTATCTAGAGTCATTCAAAAAATTATTATTATTTCTTTTAACCTCATTCTTCAATTCTTTCCTAATTTGACATGTCAGATACTAAACTAAGCATCAAAAACTAGATTCAAAGTTCAACAGACATGCTCATCTCAAACTATGCATATCATAACTTAATTTCCCCATTCAATACCACAATAAGGCAATTAAATAAAACCTATCACATGGGATCATTAAGCTAAGTAACTGAATACATGGTGATCTCTTAAAAACATAATAAATTTTTTACCAAACCACAACTTTAGGATTCAAGCACAACGAAAGAATCACATCATTCATTTAACATGCTCAAATTCATTCACGGACAAAATACTTAACAAATTAAATCGAGCAGACAAGTCAGAGGGTGGATTCACGTTAATGAAGAAAAACAAAGTAAGAGTGAACACCTCGATATGCTTTCAAACGCCAAAAATTTCAGCAACTGAAGCAAATAGAGTTGCGCAGCTTACAACGATCGAATTCGAGCAAGACCAATAGACCGTACCTCGAACGGAAAAGGAAACTCGAACAAGGACTATCGTCGACTTCGACACTCGCCGGAAAACTCGAACTAAATCAGAAAACGAACCCAACGGCCTCTATAACTGTAGCTCATGATTTTGGAGTGGTTCCGAGCTGTTTTACGTTGTTTTTTGGCGAGAATGGTAGGCTTGCACAACTGGTTTTGAAGCTATTTTCATGGCTGGTTTTGCTGAAGGTCATTTGTTTTAAGCTGGCGGACAGTGGCTGTAATGGTGGTCGTTTGGAAAGTGTCTGGTCTGAGCTGGAGACGCAGGGTGGAGCTGGTCCTTTGGGACGTGACTGGTCGAAGCTGGAGGCTAGTTCGACGAGCTGGACGTTTGGGGTGACAGTGCTGCTATGGTTCTCCGGCGATCTGATGGAGAAGAAGACCAAGCAGCAATGGCGGAAAGCTGGCTAGGGACGACGTAACAGTAGGTGGTCGCTGGTTGCTTTTGGACGGGGGCTGGGGCTGGCACTGAAGTGTTGGTGAGTGGTTTTGGTTTAGGGTTTTTCTATTGTTTTGTTTGAATGAGGAAGGATATGAATCCTTGTGTGTAATCTGTATCTCCCCCCCTCCTCCTAATCTATGTTCATCCCCCCTCCAAATGTAATCTTTATAAAGAAGAAAGAGAAAAATCTCAATCTTTTCCCAAAAATCTGAACCGTGTCCCTATCCCCAAATTGTGTGTCCGTGTATTCCTCCTCAATTTGAGTAAAAGGTGTCTCCCATTATCTTGTGTTATGTGTAAGGTGTGGTGGGTTTGGATTGTTATGGGCTAGGTCCGAAAATTAGGCCTAGAAATGGGTCGTTTGAACCCAAATGTTATTCTTTGCCCGGAACCGAGAATAAAAATACGATATTATTTAATTAATCCCATGTAAATAAAATAACTATAAAAAATAAGACTGACAATTAAAACAAAACTATATTTTTTTTGTAATTTTCGTTTTTATATAAAGATAAAAATTTAAAGTACTATTTTTCTATTTTTTAAAGATTAAAATGACTACAAAATATTAATGAAACTACTTTTTGTAATTTTTGAAATTATACAAAGATAAAAAAAAATAAGGTACTATTTTTTTTGTATTTTTCAAGTTTATGAGAAATACGTAAACTAAAATTTATATATCCTTTTTTTTGTAATTTTTTCATTTTGTGAAGAAATAAAGTAAAAGGGTCAAAATTAGCTGAAATAGCTATATTAGACCTAAACTAAATATTTTACGCAAAATATGTAAAAATTCTTGGGGAGGGTCAAAAATCACACGTCTACAGCTGCCCCTCTTTGGCTGGAAACACAAAGAGTTTTCAGACAAAGAACGACTAGACATGTATTTTGACCCGACCCTTATTCGGAGAGACTAAAACTAAAGGAAAGGAAGAGAATATAACCGAGCCATGGTATCTGAGCTGCCTACATATCCCTGGCTATAATGGAATCAGGCCACGTGTAGTTCGGAAGTGAGTGAGATAATGGAGCATACCGAAGTGAAGAGCCGATTGAGGTTCCGTTCCGTCGAGGTTCCGGTATGTGGTCCTGCCATTACATCAAAATCAAAATTTGAAAAAGACAAACTAAGCACATCAGCTACTAGTTACAAGGTTCCTATCTATGAGTCTTCTGAAGCTTGATCTCGAGTATTGAATGGTGCTTTATGCAGACTTTGGATTTGAACTTTGATACTTGTTAGATGCAGGTGTTGGTTCAATCTTTTTCAGCTTTTTCAAAATCAAGACGGGACCTGCAAAGCTTGTGTCTTGAGTATTTATCCACTTCTGCATTTGGATTAATTTTTTGCCTTTCTCTTTTTCTTTTTCTTATTTTTTTTTTATCGTGACTAACTTTTGTTGACTCGAACTTGAACTGATTACTTCCTTCTCGCTTCTGAATTTGGATTTATGCTGGGGATTTTTGTGGCAACCCTCCGCTCTTCGGGAGGGCTCCTAACTTCAAGACTTGAAATGTAAAAGACTGAAATGTAAAGACTGAAATGTAAAGGCTGAAATGTAAAGACTGGAATGTATTCCTCCGTTATACGGGCGGGCTCCCGACTTCCAAATTTGAAATTTAAAGATTGAATGATTACCATCTTAGGAGAAAAATTCATCTGACTAAGATTTTGACGCTAGGAGATAATTCATCAGATTAGGTCTAAATTTATGTGAACTCAGGAGAAAGATTCATCAGACTGAGATTTTGATATCTTAGGAGAAAGATTCATCAGACTAAGATTTTGACGCTAGGAGATAATTCCTTAGACTAGGTCCAAATTTATGTGATATCAGGAGAAAGATTCATCAGACTGAGATTTTGACTCTAGGAGATAATTCCTCAGACTAGGTCCAAATTTATGTGATCTCAGGAGAAATATTCATCCGACTGAGATTTTGATATCTTAGGAGAAAGATTCATCAGACTAAGATTTTAACGCTAGGAGATAATTCCTCACACTAGGTCCAAATTTATATGATCTCAGGAGAAAGATTCATCAGATTGAGATTTTGATATCTTAGGAGAAAGATTCATCAGACTAAGATTTTGACGCTAGGAGATAATTCCTCAGACTAGGTCCAAATTGATATGATCTCAGGTAGGAGAAAGATTCATCAGACTAAGATTTTTACGCTAGGAGATAATTCCTCAGACTAGGTCCAAATTTATGTGATCTCAGGAGAGAGATTCATCAGACTGAGATTTTGATATCTTAGGAGAAAGATTCATCAGACTAAGATTTTGACGCTAGGAGATAAGTCATCAGACTAGGTCTAAATTGTTGTTTTGAAATGTAAAGACTGAAATGTATTCCCTTGTTATCCAGGTGGGCGCCTGATGCAAAAACATGAAATGTATTTCCTAGTTGTACAGGTGGGCGCCTAATTGCTAAGATATGAAATGTATTCCCTAGTTATACAGGTGGGCACCTAAATGCAAAAAACATGAAATGTATTCCCTCGTTATACAGGTGGGCGCCTAATTGCTAAGACATGAAATGTATTCCCTAGTTATACAGGTGGGCGCCTAATTGCTAAGACATGAAATGTATTCCCTAGTTATACAGGTGGACACTTAAATGCAAAAAACATGAAATGTATTCCCTGGTTATAAAGGTGGGTGCCTAAATGCAAAAAACATGAAATGTATTCCCTCGTTATACAGGTGGGCACCTAATTGCTAAGACATGAAATGTATTCCCTAGTTGTACAGGTGGGCACCTAAATGTAAAAACATGAAATGTAGTCCCTAGTTATACAGGTGGGCGCCTAAATGCAAAAAACATAAAATGTATTCCCTCGTTATACAGGTGGGCGCCTAAATGGAAAAACATGAAATGTATTCCCTAGTTATACAGGTGGGCGCCTAAATGTAAAAACATGAAATGTATTCCCTAGTTATACAAGTGAGCGCCTAAATGCAAAAAGATGAAATGTATTCCCTAGTTATACAGGTGGCCGCCTAATTGCTAAGACATGATCCCTAGTTATACAGGTGGGCGCCTAAATGTAAAAACATGAAATGTATTCCCTAGTTATACAGGTGGGCGCCTAATTGCTAAGACATGAAATATATTCTCTAGTTATACAGGTGGGCGCCTAAATGTAAAAACATGAAATGTATTCCCTAGTTATACAAGTGGGCGCCTAAATGCAAAAAACATGAAATGTATTCCCTCAACACTCGTGTCGTCTTCCCTTGGATGATGGGGATAACACTGCTGGGAAATTATTTACTTACCTGTTGGGGATAAAAATGCTGGGGAAATCTCCTTTCTTCCCCTTCTTCTTCTTTTTTTTTTTCAAAAATACTTTCTTTTATTTTCTCTCAACACTGCTGGGATAAAAGTGTTATCAGCTAAGGATAACATTGTTGAGGATAACATTGTTGGGGGAATTTTATTCCTTCAAAATCTGGTGCTTCATTCTTCTGGAAGCTGCTGGGAATGACACTATTGCTTTTCTGAACACAAGTTTCATCTTTTTTGTTCTGTCCGCTAGGGATACAACTCCTTTCATTGAAACTTGTTGTTTTCTTTCTCTTAGCACCGCTATGGATAATACAGGTTCAAAGACCACTTCCCTTAAAACAAGTGTTATCTTTCTTCTTCCCCAAGTGGATACCTGACTTCCAGAAAATTTTCCAATTGAAAGGAAAATTTTCTGCCCCAGTTTGATAATCTTCCTTGTGGCATGGCTTTCCGCCATCAACGCCTTTTCCTTTTTTCCTGCTTCAAATCAAAGAAAACTTGTTAGTTTAAAATGCGGTGGTTGGTTGTGATGCTCCTGCAGGGGATGGTTCTCCTCCTCTTTCCCTGCTCTGCGTTTCATTGTCAAAACTTGTTGGGGATGTTATTATTTGCTGGGGATAGTTTTTCCCTTTCTTGCTTCCCCGCCCTCCTTGACAACTCTTTATTCACAAGCCTTTCCCCGTTGTTTTCCACCGGTATCCTGACCCCTCGCATTCCTATGTTTTACTGATGAACCATTTTCTTCGTTCATCCTTGTCACTGGAAATACCTTTTCTGCTGGGGATATCCCCCCTTCTTTTGTGGCATAGCTAGGGAACAGGCATTTCCCCAACCTTTGAGTCTAATTGGCCTTGGCCTTGAGGTCATTAACCTTCGCTTTTTGCTAGAGGTATCCTCTTTGACACTGATCCACCCCTTTGTCAATTTCCTCTTGTTGGGGAATATCCTTTTGGACACTGGCCTCTGCGCTTGTTCTGACTTATGCCGCTTGGATGTTCTAATCAGATCTCGTCTTGCATAATTGGAAAGCTGATGACAGATTCTGAAGTCATTTCTCACAAATAGATCTATTGGGGAATTTTTGATGAAAGTAGAAAGATAAAAGGAACAGAATAAAAGACAAAAGAAGAGGATGACTCTCTAAAAGAAAATTTATAAAATAAAACCTATCAAACGCGGATACCAACTCTAATGGCCATGACATGCACATATAGCCTATCCTCCGTCGTTAATTCGCCTTTCGCAATCTTTGTCTGGGGATTTCCATCCGATTCTCTCCCTTATTTGACTTGTAGAGCCCGAAGATTTTCACTAACAAGCCTCTCTCATTTTGGTTTTTCTCTCAGCTTTCATCACCTTATGGTGCCGTGAAGGTTTTCACCGATAAGACTCTCTCATTTGTATTACTTTTCAGCTGGGGTTTTGGGTGTTACCGCTAAGACTCTCTCATATTTCTTCTGCTAGGGATCAGAGTCTTTTCCGCTGGGAATCAGAGTGTTATGTTCTGATAAAACTCTCTCATTTGCCTGACTTGGCCTCTTTTGAAGATTGGTCAAAAGGTCTTTCTTTGGACCGTAATGTGGATTTGGATAGGGCTAAAAAGAAAGGGTACAAAAACACATCAATTTTGAGTTCAAAATTACAACCTTCGGAAATAGATTTATTTATCAAAAACACAACTTTTGCCCAGTTTCTTGCTTGGGGATTTTTGATTTTTATTTACACTATGACCGAGCTGTGAAGCGCCTACGTATCCTCTTTGAGGAATCAGGTCAAACGTAGTTCCCAATTCCTCGTTGTTCTAATTTTCCTTTTCAATTATTATTTTTTCTTTTTCTTTATCTCTTTTTGTTGTTTTCTTTTTCTTTTTCTTTCTCCTTTTCTTTTCTTATCTTTCATGTTTGTGTTTCTAGTCTTTGCAACTGATTCCGAAGGAGGGGTATGAAAGAAAACACATAAGGCTCAAAGGGTTAACGAAGGATAAAGTGTTTGGATAGCAGAACAAAATGCCTCCGTCATTCCAATCTTCAAAACATGCCAAGTGCAAACTACACGATTAGCATTCGCCATATTTTTAAAGCACTGTTGGGCAACACTCTTATTTTCATTATTACGAACGACCCCATGACAACATGGCCAACTTGACTTTAACGGTTTTCTTTTTACTTGCCCCAGTTTCACATGAATCGGGTTCCATATAATCTCAAACCGTTTTTATTTTTTTAAATGACCTGATCGCCTTCCAATTGCTTCATGATTAACTTTTAAGATTAGGCCAAAATTACGTGCGCGTGCCATGTCACTAGAGTTGATAGAAAAAGAACTATAGCCAGGGAAAGTAAAAGAAAATGACTAAACGTAAAAGAAAATAGGATATTGCATTGGACGATGAAATAGTTTGAACAACTGGATAGACAAACTAAATTAGGGTTACAACCCTTAGAACAAACCTAGACAACACTAACATGAGATATTACGACCAAAGGAACTAGATAAAATAAAAGATAGAAGGGTTTGATTTACAAGACAATATCCAGGTTACAACCCTGAAATAATCCGGACGATAGAAATGACACCAAAATAAGCCACCAAGATTCCTTCTTGCATGACTCTCCAATTGATAAGCCTGACATTTAGCCACAAATTTGATTATCAAAATCACTATGGCCTTCTCCCATTTCAGCCAGCAAATTCCCAAGTGGATTCTCATATTCCATGTCACCAGGCATCATCCCCACAAGTGTGCATCATCATGTGCAGGTAAAGGATTTTGCGTGATATGCTGGGTGTCACTGTCTTGGATCACAATCCGGTTTTCCTGGATCTTGTGCTTGCGGCTCACCACAAACCAACCACCTCAATTTTCTCAAACATTCAAAACAAAATATGTTAGAATGGACTTAGTCGGTCCCCATTATTAACAACATCTTTTTTTTTCATTTCATTTTTTTCTTTTCCATTTTTTTCATCATATTTTTTTGGCTGTGGTCGAATCTTATGGAGATTACCTACGTATCATGACTCTGTATGAATCACACCTTGCGTAGTTCGGGCAGATAAATGGCAAACAACAATAAAATATTTTTGGAATTTTCAGTTTTTCATAATAAACAAACTTTGATTAAAAAGAATTTAAAAATTGACCAAACTAACATGTTTTGAAGGAAAGACAAAATACATATTCGAAAATCGAACAATCCACCTACTCTAAGAAAAACGAAATGACAAATTCCTTCCCTATCTACCAATTTTAGCCAAACGGCTATTTTTGCAAGTGTGGCCCCTTCCCAATTTCACATGAATTTTGAGGCCGCAGAGGATTATTTTTTGACACTTCACAAACTTATCCGTTCTTTTACGAAAATAGCATTTCGACAACTGAAAGATACTCTAAGGCTATCTCGGCAAGAACGGTTTAAAACACCGCCGAAGCTGGCTCGGCTTATTTTGACCAAAATCCAAATGGCATTCACATTCCCACTGACTCTTTTTCTTATTTTTTTTTTCAAATTAAAATAAAAGACTCAATTTTGCAAATACGGCCTTTCAGCGCCTCGGGGGCGAAGATTTTAAGGTCGCGTTAGCTAATCAACCAAAATCCTAAAAATGACCAAAGGTGGCTGTTTATGCAAAGTCAGCCTTCCGGCGTCCCTTTCGGGAACATTCGACTATTTTTGACAAAACAGCATCACCCGACTTATTTATGATTTTTTTTCTTACTTTTCAAAATAAAACCCGATATTGCAAACACGGCCTTTCAGCGTCTCGAGGACGAAGATTTTAAGGCTGTGTGGGTCAACCGACCAAAAATCTACAAAATGACCAAGGGTGGCCGTTTTTGGAAAGTCAGCCTTCCGGCGTCCCTTTCGGGAACATTCGGCTATATTTGATAAAAGCGGTATCACCCGACTTATTTATGACAAAAATTAAAATTTTGGCATTTTTGACTATTTTTGCAAAAGGGGAGGTTGGACCCGATGAGAGTTGCCTACGTATCTCACATCCGGCGAGAATCAAACCAGCGTAGTTCTGCCGAATAAAACAAACTATTTTTGCTGACAAAACATTTTTCCTTTATTCGTAAACTATTTTTGAAAAAATATTTATTTTCAATGGAAAGTGAAACAAACTATTTTGAAAATAAAACTACTTTTTTTTTTCTTTTCACTGGCAAATAAAATAAACTATAAAATATATTATTATTTTTTCATTTTCTTAAAAATCCGATAGAGTTTCGACACTACTTAGGCATTGGTTTCTTTCCAAAAAAATAAGTAGCTATCTCTCTATGATGTTTTTTTTTTCTTCACAATTTTTCAAAATTTCCGATTTCACAAGCCCGTCAGCATGCAAGTCTGAAGCAAATAAATGCGCAAAACAAACAAGATGCAGCAGGATGGTCTTTTTATTTCAGGTTACCTGTCCTAGACGGACCCAACCCCTGTGTTGAGTCCCCTAAGTCAAATGCACATGATGCAAACAAGCATTCCTACTAGGGATCCGGCATGAAGCTGTGTTATACTAGGTTTAATGCCTGGGGTGTGAGGCGTATCTAGACTGGCAATAAAACGAGCGGACAACTCGAGTTGGGAAGGGGTAGCGTACTGGGAGCAATACTTCTCCGGCTTAACAACTGGACCCTTTCCTGTTCTTAAATATGGGTGACTGATAATACTTCACCGGGAGCCCATGCTCACTGGTTTTATCTCAACAAAGAATGGGGCGCGTATCCGCGATTCCCGAGGTTGTATTCAGAAGACTCAGAGGGGTGCGTGAGAAGACAATTTATATACACAGTTCAAAATTATCAAAGCGGTAAAAAGCAATATTTAGCACATTTAACACAAACATATAATAAAGATCAGATAATAAATAAGCCAAATACAACAATTATTCCAAGATCGAATTCTTAAACCCTGAACTAGTGGTTCTAGGTCAAAGTCCCTAGCGGAGTCGCCAGAGCTGTCGCACCTCCTTTCGGTGCTACCGCACCCCGCGAGGGGCGTGGTAAAGGAAGTTTTTCCAATTAAAGGACAATCGATATGGGATTCGTTATTAAGAGATTCAGACTCGCCGTTTGGGAGATTTATGGTGTCCCAAGTCACCGGTTCAAATCCCGAAATGAGGAAAAGAATGAATCTGTTTAACAGTCCGCGCACCAGAAATCCGAGTAAGGAATTCTGTTAACCCGGGAGAAGGTGTTAGGCATTCCCGAGTTTCGGGGTTCTAGCACGGTCGCTCAACTGTCGTATTCGGTTTATTTATCTGATTTTAGTACATGCTCAAACCTATGTGCATTTTTACCTTTTAACCGTTTTTGATTATTATTATTATTTTACAAGAATTGCAACGTCGTGAAAATATATCTCAAACCACGGCACATCAATGTTCCCGTGGTTATTAACATATTTCGACTCCGTTGATATTTGAATTTGGGTCACATAAATGTGCACCCGAGTTTAAGAAAGTGAGATTATTAACACACGCCTAAAGAGACTAACACGTTATCTTTGCGGGAAGGCCGTGCAATTCGCTAAATGGCCCATTCCGAAGTCTAAGTATTTTTAATATATGCATGTATGAGGGCCCCACAATTTAGGCTCATCTCATTTTTATCATTTAAAAGGGCAAACCTAAGGCAACTACGATTTTCTACTTTATTTGTCTCTAAAAAAAGAAATCCTAATTTATTCGCTGAGATTATCTAGAGTCATTCAAAAAATTATTATTATTTCTTTTAACCTCATTCTTCAATTCTTTCCTAATTTGACGTGTCAGATACTAAACTAAGCATCTAGATTCAAAGTTCAACAGACATGCTCATCTCAAACTATGCATATCATAACTTAATTTCCCCATTCAATACCACAATAAGGCAATTAAATGAAACCTATCACATGGGATCATTAAGCAAAGTAACTGAATACATGGTGATCCCTTAAAAACATAATAAATTTTTTACCAAACCACAACTTTAGGATTCAAGCACAATGAAAGAATCACGTCATTCATTTAACACGCTCAAATTCATTCATGGACAGAATAGTTAACAAATTAAATCGAGCAGACAAGTCAGAGGGTGGATTCACGTTAATGAAGAAAAACAAAGTAAGAGTGAACACCTTGATATGCTTTCTAACGCCAAAAATTTCAGCAACTGCAGCAAATGGAGTTGTGCAGCTTACAACGATCGAATTCGAGCAAGACCAACAGACCGCACCTCGAACAGAAAAGGAAACTCGAACAAGGACTATCGTCAACTTCGAAACTCGCCGGAAAACTCGAACTAAACCAGAAAATGGACCCAACAGCCTCCATAATAGTAGCTCATGATTTTGGAGTGGTTCCGGGCTGTTTTACATTATTTTTTGGCGAGAATGGTGAGCTTACACAACTGGTTTTGAAGCTATTTTCATGGACGGATTTGTTGAAGGTCGTTTGGTTTAAGATGGCGGACAGCGGTTGCAATGGTGGTCGTTTGGAAAGTGACTGGTCTGAGCTGGAGACGCAGGGTGGAGCTGGTCGTTTGGGACGTGACTGGTCGGAGCTGGAGGCTGGTTCGACGAGCTGGACGTTTGGGGTGACAGTGCTACTATGGTTCTCCGACGAGCTGATGGAGAAGACGACCAAGCATCAATGGCGGAAAGCTGGCCGGGGACGACGTAAAAGTTGGTGTTCGCTGGTTGCTTTTGGACGGGAGCTGGGGGCTGGCAGTGAAGTGTTGGTGAGTGGTTTTGGTTTAGGGTTTTTCTATTGTTTAGTTTGAATGAGGAAGGAGAATAATCCTTGTGTGTAATCTATATCTCTCCCCCTCCTCCTAATCTATGTTCATCCCCCTCCAAATGTATAATCTTTATAAAGAAGAATGAGAAAAATCTCAATCTTTTCCCGAAAATCTGAACCGTGTGCCCCTCCCTAAATTGTGTGTCCATGAATTCCTCCTCAATTTGAGTAAAAGGTGTCTCCCATTATCTTGTGTTATGTGTAAGGTGTGGTGAGTTTGGATTGTTATGGGCTAGGTCCGAAAATTAGGCCTAAAAATGGGTCGTTTGAACCCAAATGTTATTCTTTGCCCGGAACCGAGAATAAAAATACGATATTATTTAATTAATCATACGTAAACAAAATAACTATAAAAAATAAAACTGACAATTAAAACAAAACTATATTTTTTTTGTAATTTTTGTTTTTATATAAAGATAAAAATATAAAGTACTATTTTTTCTATTTTTTAAAGATTAAAATGACTACAAAATATTAATGAAACTATTTTTTATAATTTTCGAAATTATATATATAAAAAAAATAAGGTACTATTTTTTTTTTGTATTTTTCAAGTTTATGAGAAATACCTAAACTAAATTTATATATCCTTTTTTTGTAATTTTTTCATTTTGTGACGAAATAAAGTAAAAGGGTCAAAATTAGCTGAAATAGCTATATTATACCTAAATTAAATATTTTACGCAAAACATGTGAAAATTCTTGGGGAGGGTCAGAAATCACACGTCTACAGTAATATTCTAGAGTGCACCATCTGGGTATCTCACAAGGAGATCTATTAGTACATTTGCAATATCCTTCGGCAATGTCAACTAACGCTAATAATTCATCTACCATTTTGGGTCACTCTAACCTCAGCCGGATCGTGATACTATGTCCTTCTCTTAAACCACATTTGTTAGCTTCCATAGAGCATAACTTAGATCGATGTGGCCAATTATACATACCTCTGTTACTGTTGAAGGTAACTCAAAATGCTTATATCTCTCTTCCTGAATGGTAAATAAGGATAATCTTCATTAACTGGGTACCTCGTACCTTCTTTCACCTTGCTTCCTTTACTTGTTGAAACTTGTATTTATCTTCCGAATCTCTCATTTTATTTCACCATAAAGGTGATATATATTCTTACCTTAAGACTCCTTTTCCAGAAGATCGCCGATTTCTTCTGACTCAACTCTTTCACAACCGCATTCAATCCCTTACCAACCATCTTTCTAAATGCAGGCATCGCCGTATTATGAACAAGATCAAGTTTAGGAAATTGAGTTCTTATAACTGAGATCTACCACACGATCTAGAGTAAGAAGAAAGAGTGGCTGTCCTAAATGCCCCGTAGCCTCCTACTTATAAGTGTGGTGCACGACACACCTATAAATAAGACTCTACTAGACCGGCTTGTAGACTCCCTAGGACAGAACTGCTCTGATACCTCTTTGTCACGACCTACACCAGTGGGCACGACGGGCACCCGGTACCATACTCAACGGAGTACCAACATAACATATCTTTTCATGTCATACTATCATATATAACTGAGACAGAAGGATGCCGTGAGATAAGTAGGTACAACATGTAATACCAACTTATACATAAGACATAAGGTCCCATAAAATCAAAATAACTACTCGTATACTGAACATAGGCCGACAAGGCCATACAATCTTTTACGTACATATCATCTGTCTACAAGCATCTAAGAATACGTAATTTTCATAAAGGTCAGGACAAAGTCCCGCCATACCAAACAATACACGTCTAAATTATACTAACCTAGCAAGCAACTCCGAAGCAAATGAAGCGCACCAACATCTTCCGCTGAGATGATAACCTACTTAGAGGGCTCTCGACCTATTTACCGGGACCTACGGACATGAAACGCATGTCCCCAGGAAAAAGGGATGTTAGTACGAATAATGTACCGAGTATGTAAGGCACATAAATAAGTACATAACAGACATGGAAGAAATATAGAGTAAATGACTCAACCTG
>MU740267.1:70090-102378 GCA_026770625.1 Nicotiana glauca
ATAATGTCATAACGTTTTCCCATATCCCATATACATGCAATATACATATATACGCGTATATAACGCCATTTGGTTATGGGTCAATGTACATGAATGCAATGCACGAGAAGTACGTCAATAAAATCTTTCAGAGTGTCATAAGACCAGTATGCCTTTGAGTAATATTATGAAGTAAACCTTTTTTTCAACTTACTTATTTTTCTGAAACCCATGAACAGATAATAGAATAATATGACACATGGGGAATCAAGAACAAAAGTATCTCTAATACTTCTATTAATGGAGTCATTTATCGAAGTTGTGCATTTTTTCATTTCGTTCATGCCGTATAGATCATGCCAAAAGAAAGAAGGAATAACCTTAACATACCTGAGTTGATTCTCTTGACAATTCCTCTAATACACGTTAATTTCGACAATATGTTACGGCAATATCATAGTAGAAAAAAATATATGATATTCTTAAGAAAGATTATACCATACTTTCTTAGAATTGCATCTTTTGCATAATCGGATCTTGTATGAATTTTCCAAAGCAATTTCACGTTTCCATCTTTTGCATTCTTGGTCACTACTGGATTTGATCTTGATTACAAGGTATCATATTTTGGCTTGGAAGAATCATTAATTTGGAGTGCTTTTTGATGCATAACTCACCCATCCAATTTTCATGATTGGAAAATATACTTATTTCCAATAGTTGGTCCAGCAAAATGAGTCGAATTTTCAAGTTTGGTTTATTTTTTGCCACCACCTACAATGTGCTTCCATGTTTACATAAATCCCACGTGGATATTTCCCCCTCAATAATTATCCAACAAATTTCACTTAAATATTTATCCACAAATTTAATAATTAATCAATTACCCACATAATTAAGAATTATCCCACTTTACTTAAAATATTATTCACTTTTAATACACTCTATATACTTTATTAGCATAGCTATGGGGTACCTCGTATGGTAATAGTTCATAAATGTCGGGTATTTTAGCTCGAGCCGTATTTTATCCCAAAATGTCAAAATTCAACGAAACTCATTTTTTTCGATTTGCTTACCTTCTCACCTTCACGAATTTACTTATCCCTTGTTTTAAATAGCATAATGCTTATAATCTCCAAATAATCTTCTCGTTGAACTAAGGTCAATTATCTTATGACAATTTCACATATACTACATATAACGTCGACATAATAAAATACTGCAGAGCATAACATCATCGTAATGTAATACTGCAGGGCGTAACATCATCATAACATAATGCCGTAGGGTGTGACATCATTATAATATAATACTGCGGGGCGTAATATCTATGTAATACTGTAGGGTGTGACATCATTCCCCCCTTTGGAACATTCGACCTCAAATGTTTACTGATGCACTTATCATTCTCATAACCCATATCTATTGCGAATACTTTAATATTCTCCCTTCCATTTAGGTAACTGTTCTTTGAATAAATCCAAAGGCCAGGGCATTCCCCCCTTTAAGCATCTTTCTCACACCACGACTTGTAGTTGGAATCCTTTTAATCTTGTAACTATTACTACCTTCTATCATGAAGCTTGTACGACTCTAACTTTGTATGTGCTCCTATGCGATGCTTCTTTCCTCTTTCCTGCAGCTCTTAGCCAATCTATAGGCCTCACTTTGTGAACATATACCAAATTACGTCAAGTTGTCCCTCTGGCGTCATTAGCTTTACTACATCTAATTAGGTCATACTATACCATAATTCTAACTTCGATTTATCGTTACTGAAGTCTGCGACCAAACTCCAGGTTACTCATGTTTCTTATCCTATATGCATAAAGCTAAGTCTTTTAACGCTTCTTCATTACTGTTCATCTCAAGGATGATGGTCTAATCTCATCTCGTACTTTATATCTTTCATTATCGATTCACCTCAATGTTGATCTATAATCTTCCATTGATAACTTAAAACTTCTTACATAATGCATTGCCATTAGGGCTTACGTCTCATTGGGGAACATCTGAAGTGATTAGACCGATCCACCTAGGGGAAATACCATGCTTCGATAACTGTATTTTATAGTATCCCAATGTGATTTACCTTACGCGGGTATTTTAATCCCGTACAACTCATGAAATCCTCTTCAAATCATTAATCAATCGAAGGCCTAAAAGTCATCCTTTATCTGTCACAATTACACCCACATTCTAATGCTAGGGCAGCATTCCATTTCTTCTAAATGCTACTAGTCTTAGACTCCTTTGAAGAGGTTAACACTTTAGGAACAAATCAAGATGAGTGCACCACCTAAAAACTGGGAAGGACAATCCACTGCTAGGACTCCACTCTTTAGTGGCCAGTACTACTCCTGGTGGAAAAATAAGATGGGAGATCATATCATCAGAGAGGACTATGAACTTTTGGACATTGTTACTGATGTCCCCTGGCTACCATGAAGAAGAATGACAAAGAAGTAGATGTGTCAAATACTAGAGCTGATTGCACTGGTAAGGACTTGAAGAAGTGGGAAAAGAATGCTAAGGCCAAGAAATGGCCTGTTTGTGGACTTGGTCCAGACGAGTACAACAAAATTCAAAGTTGCACTTCTACTAAGGAAATTTGGGACACTTTACAAGTGGCTCATAAAGGAACTCCTCAAGTGAAGAGATAAAGAGGAACACTGCTGTATTCTCAATATGAGAATTTCACCATGAAGGAAGGAGAAACCATCCAAGAGATGTATACAAGGTTCACAACACTAACAAATGAACTTAAGTCTCTTGTAATGATTATCCTTGGAGAAGAAAAGGTTGGGAAAATTTTGACAAGGGTTTTGCCAGTTACTTGGGAAAGCAAATCACTACTATTCAAGAATCGAAGAACATTTCCACTCTCAAGTTGGACGAGTTAATTGGAAATCTCACTGCCTATGAACTGAGAAGGCAGACCATGAAGATGGATGCTCCCAAGAAAGAAATAAGCCTGGCTCTCAGAATTGCTGAAGGTGCAGATCTAGAGGAAGATGAAATGGCTATTATCACGAGGGAATTCAAGAAGTATCTAATGAGAGGAAAGGGTTCTTCAAGAGGTGAAACTTACAACAAACCAAGGGTCCCTGAAAAACAGACCAACAAGGGTTGTTACAAATATGGTAAGACTAACCACATGATCAAAAACTATACTTAATGGGAAATTGAATGGAAGAAGGAAAGGGGTGAATGATGAAACATAAAGAAGGAATAAGTTCATCCCAAGAAGAACAAAGGATCAACGAAGGCTATGGTTGCTGCCTGGAGAGAAAGCTCGGATGAGGATTCAGAAGATAAATATGGAGATAAACAAGCACTTATGGACATTGGAGAATTAGATGATGAACAAGAGGTAAGTGTGATTCATCTTAAAGACAAGATTAAATTTTTGTCTAAAGAAAGGCTATCTGAGTTACTGCTATATTTCATTGATGAGTCTGAGGTCATAAACAATGAAAAGGAACAACTATCTACAGAATGTGTAATCTTGAAAGCTAAGTGCAAGAATCTGGAACTCAAGGCTAGTGAAAGCGATAGTAAAAATACTGAGTTGAAGAACCAAGTTCTTGAACTTGACACCACTGTGTTAGAACTTAGATTTGAAAATTTAAAACTGAAATTAGGAATAGGTAAAAATAAAGTTGATCACATACACCTCACCTTAGAAGAAAATTTAGAAAAAATGAAGGATGAGTTATACAAAAATGATGAGCAGATAAGAGTCCTAAAAGAAGATCTAGGCAAGGTTAAGCATGAAGTAGACATAACATGAAAATGGAATAAGTCCTCTGATGCACTATCTTAGCTACAAGAACATCACAGTAGCAATAATAGAGGACTTGGCTATGGGACCCCTGCACCTAAGTGGGATTCCAAAAGTAAGTACATCACACTTCCTAAGAATAAAATCTGCATACATTGTGGTAAGACTGATCACTTCAAAAGTGAATGTAATGCAAAATAAAAGGCCAGTCAAAATAAAAAAACCTTTGTTCAAGGAAAAAATAGGCTGCCAGGATGGGCTAAAAAGAATTTAATTCACCCTTTTGCCTATAGAAAGGGACCCAACTAGTTTGGGTTCCTAAGACTAACCCCTGATTTTCTCTTGCAGGTCAAAGTGAAGGGAGCATCCAAATATGGTACATGGATAGTGACTTCTCAAAGCATATGACTGGAAGCAAGAACCAGTTCCTTTCACTTGAGGACCTCAAATGAGGTAATGTCTCCTTTGGAAATGGTAAGGAAGGTGAGATCATTGCGGTTGGAAAGGTAGGTAAGATAGACTCATATTCCATTGAGAATGTCTACTTGATAGATGGCTTGAAATATAGCCTAATCACTGTATCACAACCGTGTGACAGGGGTAATTTGGTAGCATTCACCTCTACCAAATGTTTTGTGATAAATCTTACCACTGACAAGATTGTTTTGCAGGGAAAAAGAGTAAACAATATATACATTGTATATCTATCCACTCTTTCAGAAAATGAACTCACTTGCTTAAGTGTGTTGGACAATGATCCCCTCCTTTGGCACAAAAGACTTGGACATGCAAGTCTAAGTCAACTCAACAAATTAGTCTCCAAGGACCTGGTGATAGGGATGCCTAACATCAAGTTTAAGGAAGACAAAGTTTGTGAGGCTTGTGCAAAGGGGGAAGTAGGTAAGACCCTCTTTTAAAAGCAAGAAAGTGGTAAGCATAACCAGATCGATGGAACAGGTTCATATGGATCTCTGTGGTCCAATGAAAACATTAAGCAGATGTGGTAAAAATATATGTGATGGTGCTTGTTGATCATTACTCTAGGTTTACTTGGACATTGTTTTTAACATCTAAGGATGAAACATTTGACATGTTTAATGCCTTTGTTAGAAAAACTCAGAAACAACTAGGTAATTAACTTGCATCTATTAGGTTTGATCATGAAACTGAATTTTAAAATACTAAGTTTTTTGAATTTTGTGATGAGCATGGTATAGATCATTATTTTTCTGCCCCTGGGACTCCTCAACAAAATGGAGTAGTTGAAAGAAAGAATATAACTCTTCAAGATATGGCTAGGACTATGCTTCTTTCTAGTAAACTTCCCCATAGCTTCTGGGCAGAAGCTATAAACACTGCATGTTACATTATTAATAGGTGCATGACTAGATCTTTTATAGAGAAGACTCCCATCTTAGGGCATTTGGATGCATGTGCTTTGTACACAACAATGGAAATGACTCCCTAGGTATGTTTGATCCCAGAAGTGATGGGGAGTATTCTTCAGATAGAAAAGCTTATAAAGTGTACAACAAAAGAACTATGTATGTAAAAGAAAGTGTATATGTAGTTTTTGATGAAATCAACATTCTTTCTAAGTGACATGAACATGAAGATGAAGCAATTGGGCTGGTAAAAGAGTTAAATGAAGTCAAAGCCCAAGCTGAAGCTGCACCAGAAGAAGGAATAGGTGATGGAACATATTCTTCCATCCAGGGCAACTTGATAGGGGGAACCGAGCAAACTGAATCTAATCCCCAAATGAAACCTGTCCATGAGCATGTTCCTCAGAAACAGACCATGGGAGAAACATCAAAGATAAACTAGTTGGTTGTGAAACCTTACAAGTATCAAAGTTCTCATACCATTGAGAATATAATTACTGATCCAACCTCTGGAATTAAAACTAGATCTCAATTAAAGAATTTGTGCTTTTGATGCTTTCTTATCTCTTATTGAACCTAAAAATGTTGTTGAGTCTTTGCAGGATGCAGACTAGGTGAATGCAATACAAGATGAACTCAATCAGTTTAAAAGAAGTCAAGTTTGGCATCTGGTTCCAAAACCTAAGGACATATAAGTAATTGGCACTAAATGGGTCTTCAGAAACAAACTTGATGAAGATGGAATTGTTACAAGGAACAAGGCAAGGTTGGTAGTTCAAGTTTATAGCTAGGAGGAAGGAATAGACTATGATGAGACCTTTGCTCCAGTTGTAATATTGGAAGCAAGACTCCTCATAGCCTTTGCAGCACACATGGAATTTACTCTTTATCGGATGGATGTCAAAAGTGATTTCCTAAATGGCTACTTAAAGGAAGAAGTGTTTGTCAAACAACCTCTATGGTTTGAGAGCAAGGAGTGTCTGGATCATGTATACAAACTAGACAAGACTCTTTATGGACTAAAGCAGGCTCCTAGAGCATGGTATGAATGACTATCCGAATTCCTTCTTGAACATGGCTACAAGAGAGGTAAAATTGACAACACTCTATTCTTGAGGGAAAAATGTAAGGATCTTCTTGTAAAATAAATATATGTTAATGGCATAATTTTTGGGTCAACCACTGAAAAACTAAGGAATTTGCTAAACTTATGGGGAGTGAATTTGAAATGAGTATGATGGGTGAGATTAATTTCTTCTTAGGCTTACAAATTAAACAAAACTCAAATAGAACTATGATCCATCATCAGAAATATGCAAAAGAGTTGATTAAGAAGTTTAAAATAGAAAATCAAAGGAAATAGACACTCCTATTGCAACAACCACAAAATTGGACATAGATAAACCTGGTTCATTTGTTGTTCAAAAGTTGTCTAGGGGTATGATTGGTTCACTTTTGTATCTTACTGCTAGCAGACCTAACATTGTTTTTAGTGTAGGGCTTTGTGCTCGATTTCAAGCAAATCCAAAGGAATCCCACTTGACTGCTGTCAAGAGAATATTGAGATCCTTTAAAGGCACTACTGAACTTTGTCTTTGGTATCCAAAAGGTAGTAACTTTAGCCTAGAGGGATATGCTGATGCTGCCTATGCAGGTTTCCTTGTGGACAGAAAGAGCACCTTAGGTATGGCACACTTCCTTGGTTCATGTCTTATGTCATGGGCTACTAAGAAGCAAAATTCAGTGGTCTTATCCACTACTGAAGCTGAGTATGTTGTTGCTGCTTCCTATTGTGCTAAATTGTTGTGGATCAAACAACAATTGTTGGATTTTGGTATTGAAGTTGGTTACATACCTATTTTCTGTGATAACACTAGTGCTATTAGTATGACTAAGAACCCGGTTCATCATAAGAGAACTAAGCACATAGATGTTAGACACCATTTTTTGAGGGACAACTATAAGAAAGGACTGATTTCTATAGAATTTGTGCTACTGATAAATATATTGCTAATATCAAAAGCACTGAGTAGGGAGAACTTTGAAAGGAATAGGTTAGAACAAGGGATGATTAAGATCACCTAATGGGACCAATTTAGAATGCACAATGAAAAAAATGAAAAAATGAATGAATTCTTTTTTGGGTTAGAAAATTTGGAACTTGTGTAAATATCTAGATTAATCTTTGTTCAGTCTCATATTGTAAATAATATACTCCTGTGACATGTGTTAATATGACTCACTGATCTCTAACAAAATTTTCTCTATTTTGGTAAATTGAGGTATGATCAAGAGGATTCTTAGTGAAGAACCTGGTTCATCAGTACTGGTTCATCTGAATAACGAGGTATGTTTTCTTCATTCTGTACAATTAGAAATATTAATATTTAATTCATGAGCAGAGTCCTATCTATTTTCAAAAAGGTCAGGAAAACCTATCATTCTAAAGTTAAACCAGTTCCATCTGTATTAGAATCCTCACCGCATAAAATGCCTAGAATCTAAGGAAGCTTAACCGCTCATTCAACCTGAAATTTCAGGCTGATTGGACTTCTAATTGACTAAAAAAAGGCCCCGTTAGTCATTAATTAACCATCTCTCTTTAAAACCCATCATCACCATCACTGCCACACTCATAATTCTCTAAAACCGTCAATTCTCTTTCGTTCTCTACGTTTCTCACTTCCAAATACCCAATTAAAAAATCCTCTTCCAAAATTAGCAAAGATGTCTACCCCCAAAATAACCCAGGCATTCCTCCTCAACCTACCCCGTCTGATTCCTCCAACCCTCCTCAACCCAGCACAATCCCCAACCTAGGAGAAGGCGAGTGAAGATGCTTGCTCGCAAAACTGGGGCTACAACTGCACTTTCAAATAAATTGAACGCAAAATTAAAGGCTAGCCAAGCTCAATATTCTGAATATTACGATGACTCCTTCAAATCTGCGAGTGAGGGGGAAGGAACTTGGTCTTCTGATTTTGAGAAGGCCCAAAATCCCCCTTCTGAGGTATGTTCTGTTCTAGTTGAAAATTTAGAAAATAGGTTTGTTATGGTTGGGTCTGTTATGAATGTGAAAATGCCTGAGTCAAGAAGGAAATGAGGTAAAAATAAAAGTGAAAAAGAAAAGGAGAGTGACAGTCTGAGTAGTGATGTGAGGGGAAAAGGGAAAGAAGTGGCTAATTCCTCAACCACTCTGAAATGGTTAGACCGGCTATCTGTGAGGCTGAACATGAAAATGTTGAAGAAAGTAGCAAGAAAACAAGGGGAAATGGTTTAGGGGAGGCTGCTGAAGGGTTGGTTAATCTCATTTCACATGCAAATGAACCTGGTTCATCTATTGAGGAGACCCTAGCAGACCTTATGAAGAAAGTGGGTGCAAGCTATAATCCAAAGAAAGGAGAACCCCAACACCAAAAGCCCCCAGCACTGCAAAAACTACCAAGAAAAGGAAGGCTTATTCTCCAACAACTACTGAGATTTCTCTACCAAAAGGAAGGGCCACAAAGAGTAAGTTGAAGCAGAGTGAGGAGGAGTTACAAAAGGCTATGGCAGAAAGCAAGAAAAAAAGAATGGACAAAAGGAAAGCTAAGGTTGCAGAGCCTGTTAAGGTTGTTGATGTGGAAGTGATGGACCCGGTCCATCAAGATAAACATGTGCCTTTGGATGTGGAGGTTAAGACCCCTAAGCCAAAGAAAACCAAGACTTCTTCAAAGAAGTTTTCATTTGTTTCCAAGGATGCTGAACCTTCTTCCTTGTCTAAAAGAACAAGGTCTGCTGTGAAAGCCAAGCAAGTTAAGATTACAGAAGAAGAAGATTGGAGTGGTGAAGAAGAAGGTGAATCTGACTATGAACAATATAGCCAAGTTTGGCAAAGTAAAAATCTTGAAGGGTAGATTTTTGAAGGATTTGGTGGAACCAGGGATAGTTCAATTGGTTGATTCTCTAGCTGCTCAGGGCTGGAAGTACATGGTCCTTCAGTTGGATGGCAGGCTAGCAAGGAATGGGGTTATTGAGTTCATGGAAAATGCAGAGGTCAAGGATGACAGAGTTATCAGTCAGGTGAAAGGGGTTCAAGTGACGTTTGATGAAAAGGAGTTGGGTGATATCCTTTACATCACTTTTGAAGGGTATGATGACTACACAAGGCAAATAAGGCCAAGTCTAGACTCCCTTCCTACTACCTTAGGAAATTATGTGATATAATGGAAGTGAATGAGGCAAGGGTTGTGCATAAGAGTGAAGTGAAGCCATGCCACAAAGTCTTGTTTGAATTTGTCAACAAGTGTTTGCTGCCTAGGTAGGAAAGAAGACACATTGCTAACTACATGGATTTGGTTTTGATGGAGTGTCTTGAAAGTGGAAGGCAGATCAACTGGCCTGCATTTATTATCATGCTATTGGACAGGGTTATCAATGGCTCCAAGGCCCATACCACTCCTTATGGGGTTATTCTGACTACATTGCAAGGTGCCACTGAAGAAGTAGGAGATGGCCATAAGCAAAGACCATTTTGGAATCAACACTTTGATTGATTGTGACTATGAGGTCAATGCCAATCCCTATGAACCTGGTTCATCTAAAAAGACACATATCAATAGCAAGGTTAGAGCTCTAGTGCAGGAGAGTGGGGCAAAGGATGCTGAGATAGCAAGGTTGAAGGCTCGTTTAGTAGAGGTTGAATCTGAGAGAGATGCTCTCAGAACTGAGCTCAGAAAGGAAAAGGAGAAGAATGATGGCATTCTTCAAGACATGCTGCACCTTCTCCAAGCCAAGACCCAACCCTCTAGTTGTTCCAACCCTTCAGTTCCTGAACCTTGTCTAGACATTTTAGTTACCCAAATTAGGGATTTTTCTTATTTTGCTCGTGTTTTGACTGTTTTTGTTTCCTTTTTTGGATTAAGGAAGAATCATATTCTCTATCAATGAAGTTTGTTGTTTTTGCTCTTGCTGACTGTTTATATTTACTTTATAGTTTGAATATGTTTGGTTGATTACTGATGATTAATCCATGATTGCACTTGCAGTTGCCCAGTGGCCACTAATAATTGTTAAAATTATGTGGATCACATTATGTTTATGCAATTTTTTGATAATGTCAAAAGGGGGAAGAGATATTGTGCTTTATATTATAAATAAGTGATGTTTATAACCTAATGAACCTGGTCCTTGATGATAAGTAAATTTTTTCTAATTTTGCATTGATGAATAAGATGAGTTTTGACAGGGCCTAAGTGAGTGAAAAGCACAGAGTTTGTCATCATCAAAAAGGGGGAATTTGTTGGCCCAAGTAAAGGTGAGTTTTAAAGACTGACAAATGAACTTAGATATGGACCAGGTCCATCCTAGTGAGGCACTGGTCAACTCAAGCATGTAAGATGCACGTGAAGGAGATAAACCTAACTTACCAGAAGTGATATCTCCTGATCATGATAAAAAAGGTTGCATATTGGATAAGGAGAAAGACTCCTCACATAAAGAGAACACGGCTTACAAGAAGGATAGAGTTAGATGATGCGATCAACTAGAACTCTTCCACCAAGGAAGAGTAGCATCATAATTCTGGTCAATCTCTATTTACTAACTCCATAAATATCAGTGTTGTTCTCTTTTACAGGTAACGCACATAAGCAGAAGTAAAACGTGAATTGAGAGCAAAATAGCAATGCAATTTTGCAAGCAATTTATGTGTGATTCAAGCGTACAGTCCTGAAGCTACTTGAACTAGATAGAAGAATCAGTTCCAAGTGTCTATCTTTTATTCTAGTTCAATTGTAGTATGTGATTTTATATTGTACCTTTCAGCTTTATCTATAAGCAATTGTATTAGGTACTCAGAGTTTTCAAGTTAGAGTTAACTTAAAGTTGTCGCAACAGTTGAGGCTGTGTGCTACAACGGGATTAGAGTTAATCCTAGGTTTACAAAAGAGTTTTTGTAAATGCAGTTTTTGCCTCAGTGATTTTAGTAGAGAGTTTGGTAAAATCCTATTAGAAAGTAGTCGTGGTTTTTTCACCTTTTGAGCCAGGTATTTTTCATGTAAAATCTATGTGTTCTTTAATTTTGTACTTATTATTCCACAATAGTAGTAGTTGAAACACATAGAAGAACCAGGTCTTTCTATAATCAGTTTAAGCAAAAAATTGGACACCACACAAATCACCCCTCCTCTTGTGTGGTATTGAAGTATAAAACATCAACAAGTAAGAATTATGGCATAAAAGTCAAATAAGGCATGTAACAATTAAGGCATGAAGCAAGATATATCATGAAATAAATAAACACATGGAAAACAAGTATCATGATGTTGTATATACACTCATCACCTCACATATACATCATTTTCCCATATACTTCACATAACACAGAGTTCAAGGATTACTAGTTCTCTTAAGTCAAGGTTAAACCCAACACTTACCTCACTCCGCAAATTAAAGCAATCAACTAATCACGATATTGCCTTTCGAACAATCCCCCAAAACCAATCAAATATAGCAAATTATCGACCAAACAATTCAAAATAAACTTTAGAAATTACCTATTAGTGAAAGAGATTCAGTTTTGATCATTTTTGAAGAAAAGTCAACAAAAGTCAACTCGGGCTTGAGTGGTCAAAACTTGAGATTCGGACCAAAACACGATTACCCATTCTCCCCCTAAGCCCGATTATATGATTTGTTTTGAAATATGATCTCAATTCTAGGTCTAAAACTCATTTTTACAAAATTTTCAATTTATGTCCAATCCCTAATTTCTACTATCAAAATCCTAAATTTGATATTGAAATCTCATGAAAGTAATGGTCAATTGAAAAGAATTATATTAAAGTCACTTAGAAATAAATTTGGGAAGAAAAATCTCTTCGAAAATCGCCTCTAGAGTGTTTAGGGTTGAAAAATAGTGTATAATGAGCTAAGTTCCGATTTTTCCCTCTTTTACCCAGCTGCGGATGTCGTAATTGAGAAGTCATGTTCACAACTACAAATGCCAAACAAGGTTCACAAATGCGAACCCTACCACATAATTCCAAAAGTTGCAATTGCGACAAAAAGATCGCAAATGCGAAGATCCCACCTTTACAATTGCAGCCAAAATCCTCACAAATGTGAAGATACTCTACTGTTGCATTGCATCGCAAATGCGACCAATTGATCGCAAAAACGATCCTGAGCAGTTCGCAATTAAGAACATTTTTCTTGCGAATGCGAGATTACCCACAGCCAGACCCTGCTCATAAATGCGAATATTCGTCCGCAACAGTGAGGCTCGGAAATGCATGCCAGACCTCGCAAATATGAGATCTGCATCAGACACCAGAACTAGGTATTGCACCAACAATCTTTGCACTATCTAAAATCCTCCAAAATTCATTTGAAACTCACCCGAGCCCCTTGGGCTCCAAACCAAACATGCACACAAGTATAATAATATCATATGAACTCGCTCCCACAATCAAATCATCAAAATAACGTCTAATTCTACAAATCAAACATCAAAATGAATGAAAATTTAAGAAAATGCCTTAGTTCTGTATTTAAGCTCTTAAATATCAAGAAAGATTGATTAATTGATTTCACAATAGTTGGAACTCACGGGACGGTGATCGGAAGCCGTGAGTTCGAGTTTTGATTTGTAATGGACTGTTTTGTGGACTATTTCGTGTAGCTTTTGGGCTGTATATTTTGCTGCTATTTAATGGAGTCTTTGGAGGATAGATGGTGTGGAGAAACACCACATAATGGTGAAATAATGGATTAGTCATTCTTTATAATATTTTCAGGGTGTTGGATACTACTGTAGTCGTCATTTTTTGTATGAATTGATTGGGGTGTATTGGGATGTTGTAAGCTAAACATAATATGAGTTTCGACTTGAATCTACTGTATGAGGTAAATATATTGTATTCCTACAGGTTCTTAAGGTTATCTTGGCATTGGTTAAGTTAAATGGATGAACTAGACATGAACTAGTGAATAAAGTTGCTAATTAAGAATAAGTGGAGTTGTAGATCATTTTCTTTATTATGGATATATGGTATAAGGCTGGAATTATTGATGAATGACTTCATTATCATATTAATGATACTATTAAGTTAAAGTAAAAAAAAAGTCTATAAGGGATGATATGGGGTATACGAATTCCAACTGGAGCTTGTCGCTCGTCGTAAAATCGTTATGACTTGTTGTTGTTTTATGGTATCTTGTTATTGATAATTATGTATTGCTGGATTTATTGGGTAATTATTGTTGGTATATGATATTGGAGGAGGCTCTTATTACAGGGGAGATGCTGCTCGAATTTATATAAACGAGCTAGCTACAAGTTTATGTTGCAGACTTAGCCTTTATTCAACCCTGGTTTTGAATCTCCTTATGCAATAGTAGATTGAGTTGAGTTGTTTTAAGAGTAGCTTGGGAGGTATTAAGGACTCACCATGGTTAAGGTATGTTAATGCATTTCTTTCTTTCTTTTATCATGATCTAAAGTGAAATGAATACGCTATTTCATAACGCATCTACTCCTAGAAACTAAGGTTTCCCATGTTGTTCTTTTCTTATAAAGTTATTTTAAGAAAGCATGTATGATCCTTGAATCCTATAGAAGCTCATATTGATGGTATGATGCCCATAATGTTAATCAAGGGTGCAACGACCTTAAGTCACTCTAAATGGTTTAGAACGTGATTCCATGAGTCTAGCATGTATTTTATATAGTATATATTTTACTCTACCGAGTCACGCTATAGTAGGCCGGGTACGACAACTATTGTGCAACCACTGATCAGTTGGATTTACCGAGCTCCATGTGGTCGGGTACAATTCTACCGAGCCTTATGATGGTCGGCTATGTTTTTACCAAGCCTCTTTGAGGCCGGGTATGATATGATGATGATGATGATGCCTGCAAAGGCGTATGTTTTTAAAAGTTTATGTATATATATTTATTATGCATTTCATGTCAGTAGCCCCCAGAGGCACGCAGATATTCCCGGTTGTATCTCATCTATCTCTCTTTATATTACTGTTCTTGTTTATGTTTTTCTGCCTTACATACTCGGTACTTTATTTGTACTGACATCCCTTTTGCCTGGGGACGCTGCGTTTCATGCCCGTAGGTCCCAATTGATAGGTTGAAATTCCTCCTAGTAGGCTATCAGCTCAGCGGAGGTGTTGGTGCACTCCACTTGCTCCGGAGTTGCCTATTTGGTCAGTATGTTTTGGATATGTATTGATTGATATGGCGGCCCCCTGTCCCAACCTTTATGATTTTATGTACTCTTAGAGGCTTGTAGACAGATGTTAGGTTTATGGATACTTGTATGGCCTATGTGTTGAGTTTACACATGGTCATGTCAGCCTTATAGGCCCGTGCATCATGTTGGGTCATCATATGTAGAGTATTCCCTTATATTTTATTCTTGTTATCTCATGACGGGGTTCTAGATATTTTACTCATGCTAGTATGATAAGAAATATATGTTATGTTGGTACTCGGTTGTGTAAGGCACCGGGTGCCCGTCGCGGCCCTTCGGTTTGGGTCATGACAGAAGTGGTATCAGAGCAAAGTTCTATCCTAGGGACTCTACAAGCCGTGTCTAGTAGAGTCTTGTATATGGGTGTGTTGTGCACCACACTTATAAGCAGGAGGCTACAGGGCATTTAGGAATGTCATTCTTTCTTCTTGTTCTAGATCGTGTGCTAGAGCTTAGTTGTAAGAATTGAAACTCCTAAATTTTGTTTTATTCATAATACAGTGATACCTACATCCAAAAAGACAGTTGGTAGAGATTGAATTTTGAGGCGAAAGAGTTGAGTTAGAGGAACTCGATTTTGCATCATGCTTATGATGACTAACTATGAGGTCTTCAGCAGATCATATGTGTACTAAGATGTGTAAGTTTCTTGATAAGGAGCCCTAAGGGAAGAATATCTATCTACTCGTATGGTAAGGAATAAGTGAATCGGAAAGTAGACACAAGTTTCAGCAAGTAAAACAAGCAAGATGGCGAAGGGTACGAGGTACCTAGTTAATGAAGATTATCAGTATTTACAATTCAGGCAGAGCAATGTATGTATTAGTGTTGCCTTCAATATTAATGGTGATATATACAACTGACCACACCCATCTCAGTTGTGCCCAATGGGAGCTAACAAATATATTTGTAAGAGAAGAATATGATATTAAGAGTTAGTTCGGGCTAGAGTAACCCAAAATTATGGATGGATTGTTATCATTAACTAATGTTTCCAAACGAAAGTGCAAATGCGGTAGTATAACTTCTTATGAGATACCCATATGGTGAACTCTAGAATTGTACAGTCAGATATGAGTACTAGAACATTCAGAAATTTCAGAAGATATGCAGTGGGATCCTAGAAGGGAAAAATATTTCCATTAGTATGGCTCCAGCCCCGAGTAAAAAAAGGAGAATGTTAGGCATTTTGAAGAGCCAGTGAGATGAACCAAGGGGAGCTAAAAGGGAAAAAACATTTTGTCAGAGTTTTCAGAATAAAGTGATAGATAAAGATATTATCCGGAGAATAAGAAGAGAGTAAATGAAGCATCATGAGTAAGATGTGATATATGTGTGATAATAGTAAATCAAAATATGACACGATGACAGAGTCTATAGTCAAGTGAAGGAAAATACAAGAGGTGACATGCCTTGAGGCAATAAAAGAGTATAAGACATAAAGTCAAATCCTTATTTCGAGAAATGAGTTGGTGACTTCAACGTGATTACCAAGAGGAAAGGTTAGACCCCAGAGTAGTAGAAATCAGTATGGGCTGGTGAACAAGATAAACTGAACATAAATTAGGGGTTGAAAGATTTTATAATAGTTAGGTATCATGGGAATTTCAGAGATAACATTTCGACAATAATAGAATGGACAACAAAAGAATAACCTTTAAGGTTAATTTAGGAAGATGCTTCCTTAAAGCAAGCAAGTGGAGTAGAGTTAAGATTAAGGGACTAAGTATTTCAGTTACACTAAGTGTCACCCTTGTGCGTAATAAATTCGGTTATCTCCGGTATAGAGGGGTTACCGCAAGACGAGTAAGATGTTAGTGAAGATGTGATAAAAAATGGCAAGATGAAGAGGTAACTATGGAATAGTAAAAGAGGAATGAGGTAAAAGGATGAAATAAATAAGATAGAATCTATTCAGATCCTATAGATATGATATGAATCCAGAATATTATGCAAGCATGAGGCTAGAGAGAAGCAGTAAGGGTTGCGCATCCGATGATGTTGATAAATAAGTGCAAATGAACACTTGATACATAAGGATTAAGCGTGAGAGGTAACTTAAGACAAAGTAATTAACCAAAGAGAGATCACACGAAATATAGATATGAGAATGGACCAATGAGTGGTTTGTAGTTGATTTAAGAAGAGCCAAGTTATGGCTATACAAGAGGTTATAAGCAAATCAACAGATCATGCAAGATAAACGTAGTGAATCCTAATCTAGTAAATTTAGTCTCGCAAATATGATGTCGTAACCTTGAGAAATATTCAGCTAGGAATTAGGTTACTAAAGGTACCGTATAAGTGTTATGGAAATAATAGAGAGTGCCACTAAGGAGACAATCAAAATCTGAGTTTAGAAGTAACCCTACGAGCACAAGGGCATGCAGGTATGTAACTAAGGATGTTTGTAGGTGAGTAAGAACATCGAAATTCCTTTGGGTATACAGTATAACAAGATCGTAAATTTACAAGATCCATAAGATCTCCTTAAGTACGACAAAGAAAGACTAGCTGAGGAAATAAGGAAGAAGGCTTCAACTTAAGCATAACGATATAAAGAAGAAATGGTCTTGTAACAATAGTCTCACTACAATATGGTATACACTCCATAAGAAAGTGGCACCTCTCGTAACTAATGAACGGGAAGTCAAAAATGATATTTGAGATCATATGCGTTATAGGAAATTCAAGTATTGGTGGGCAATAAGATAAGCCAAGTATTCATGCAACAAGTGGCATAACGACCATGAAAAGTGATTGCTTACATTTAAAGAATGCTGAGAAGGAACGAAAGGAATTATTCAATCAATGATCCAGAGTTAATTACGTTGTGAGTGCACTTAAGGCTTTAGATTTATATCCATGCAGCATATATGTTGACATTCATACAACTATAGGAGACTTTGGTATAAGTTAAAAGAAATAATTAAGTCCATGTCACCTATAAAGGCTTGAATTGTTAGAAGATTATATCATGGATGCTACATAGAGTCCATGAAAGGCTAATGTAATAGCTAATACTCTAACCTAAAGATTGGAAGATAGCCTAGGCTTAATTAAAGGCTGGGAAGGAAGAGGAAGCTCGGAAGTTACATGATGAGTCCGATTGTTAGACCCAGATGATTATAGAAATCGTGACTCAAACCATAGAAGGCACACTTTCAATAGCAGAGGTATAAGAGAGATAGTGTAATAAGCATATTCTATAAAAACTCTAAGACAAAGCAATTAGAAGAGTACCAGCCTCATAAGACGTTAATACGAAGCTCCCACAAGATTGTGTATGCACCAGGGTTGCAAGTATTATAGTAGAGCTTTAAGGTATGGATATGAATTCCACCAATGTAGAAGGGAGGTTATGAAATCGATAGAAGAAACGGTGCGAGATTTAAAGGTAAGTATGGTAAATGTGAGTGAGAATGTGACAATAATAGGTAAGGTCTCAGGATTAAACCCGTCAAAACAAGAGAGTTGATGCTTTCCATGAGCTATAGAAAGCTCGGTACACTCTAAATGAACTCAGAGGAGTCTAAGAACAGGAGCAATTAGAAGAGATGGAATACTGCCCTCGTAGTAGAATAAGGGTGTAATTGTGATAGTTAAGAGAATATTGTTTGGGCTTTCGATTGAGTAATGATTTAAAAAAAAAGGATTTCATGGATGGAACAACATTAGAATGCCCTCGTAAGATGAAATGCGTTGGGATGTTATGAAAATACAGTTATTGAAGTATAGTATCGTCCTTATGTGTATCAAGAAAATCACTTCAGATGTTCCCTGGTGAGACGCGAGCCTTAGTGACAATTTATTACATCTGAGGCGATGGTGGGAGTTAGTGAAAGATTATGATGTTTATATTTTATATTATCCAGGGAAGGCGAATATAGTAGTCAACGCTCTCAATCATAGATCTACGTTTGGCCTATCATATTTACAAGCATAGAAGAGTGACATAGCTTGTGAGATTCATCTGCTATTTAATCTTGGAATTCGATTACTATATGTAGGAGGTACCAAAGTTACTACTCAGGACATGGAAACCTCCTCTTTATTAACTGAAGTGAAGGAATGCCAGTATGAAGATCATGTGCTAGATCATTAAAGAGAAGAGTCATGTGCCAGTATGAAGTGAAGCCAAGAGATTGGCAAAAGGCTGGAGGAAAAAAAAAAGAAGAGAAGAGTCGTGCATAAAAGGACATAGTCATATAGGATACATCATAGAAGGTAGTTGAAGTTAAGGGATTGGAAGAACTCCGACCATAATTCGCGAGGTGAGAATAGGCCAACAACGGGGAATGCCCTAGGTTTTAAATTTATTCACAGAACAATTACCTAGATGGCAAAGGACAATATTAAAGTATTCATAAGAACCATATGGTATGAGAATGAGAAGCGCATCAGTCAACATTCGAGGACGAATATTCAAAAGGGGGGAATAATGTTACAACCCATATTTTTGTACATGAAAGTACGTCGTGAGTCAATTGATAAAAGCTCAAAAAGGATGAAATCCTTCTACAAGGACAATAAAGGTTTGCCGAAGTGTTAAGCAAGTTAAGATGAATATGAGACTTTTTAATAATGATTTAAATGAGTTTAAAGCCATTATATGACTATATATGATTTTTGTAAATGAAGTATAAAGTTTGAGAAAAAACGGATTTAAGTTGCGGAAAAACCGACTAAGGATTTTGCATTGTAATGAAGATTTTTGAGTAATAAATTTTGTATGCTATATGAGGTCTTTTTGGGACATATTATATATTAAATTGAAGGTCTTGGAATGTAGTTTCCAACTCTTTTAATTGTTCGTTCATACGACATCCGGATAAAAAGATATAAGTGTTTGAAAAGGGACCAATGAGATGGTGCCAAGTAGCACATTTTCAACCAAAATGGATATTTATCTTCCTATGTCGTCTCTTTCTTCATAATTCTAGAGATATCGACCAAATAAGACCCCTAACTTTCCCCTAAAGCTTTCTTACAAGGTTTTCCAACAAGATTATCATCCGAGGCATGAAATCAAGTAGCGATAACATCAAAACGATCCCTATAACGTAAGTATCACTATATTGCCTCTCGTTTTCTTTGTAGTTGAGTTTTGGAAGGTATTTAATAGGTTAAGAAAATGCCTTAGTTCTGTATTTAAGCTCTTAAATATCAAGGAATATTGATGAATTGATTTTATAATAGTTGGAACTCACAGGACGGTGATCGGAAGCCGTGAGTTCGAGTTATTTGATTTGTAATGGATTGTTTTGTGAGCTGTTTCGTGTAGCTTTTGGGCTGTATATTTTTTATGCTATTTAATAAATTTTTTGTAGGATAAATGGTGTGGATAAACACCACATAATGGTAAAATAATGGATTAATCATTCTTTATAATATTTTCAGGGTGTTGGATACTACTATAGTCGTCATTTTGGTATGAATTTATTGGGGTGTATTGGGCTGTTGTAAGCTAAACATAATATGGGTACTTGCATCTACTGTATGAGGTAAATATATTGTGTTCCTCCAGGTTCTTTAGGTTATCTTGGCATTGGTTAAGTTAAATGGATGAACTAGACATGAACTAGTGAATAAAGTTGCTAATTAATAATAATTGGAGTTGTGGATCATTTTCTTTGTTATGGATATATGGTATAAGGCTGGAATTATTGATGAATGACTTAATTATCATATTAATGATACTATTAAATTAAAGTAAAAAGTCTATAAGGGATGCCAACTGGAGCTTGTCGCTCGTCGTAAAATAGTCATGACTTGTTGTTGTTTTATGGTGTCTTGTTATTGATAATTATGTATTGCTGGATTTCTATGGTAATTATTGTTGGTATATGATATTTGAGGAGGCTCTTGTTACAGGGGAGATGCTACCCGAATTTATATAAACGAGCTAGCTACAAGTTTATGTTGCAGACTTAGCCTTTATTCAACCCTGATTTTGAATCTCCTTATGCAATAGTAGATTGAGTTGAGTTGTTTTAAGAGTAGCTTGGGAGGTATTAAGGACTCACCATGGTTAAGGTATGTTAAGTCATTTCTTTCTTTCCTTTGGCATGATCTAAAGTAAAATGAACACGCTATTTCATAACGGATCTACTCCTAGAAACTAAGGTTGTCCATGTTTTTCTTTTCTTATAAAGTTATTTTAAGAAAGCATGTATGATCCTTGAATCCTATAGAAGCTCATATTGACGGTATGATGTCCATAATTATAATCAAGGGTGCAACGAAACCTTAAGTCACTCTAAATGGTTTAAAACGTGATTCCATGAGTCTAGCATGCATTTTATATAGTATATATTTTACTCTACCGAGTCGAGCTATAGTAGGCTGGGTACGACAACTATTGTACAACCACTGATCAGTTGGATTTACCGAGCTTCACGTGGTCGGGTACGATTCTATCGAGCCTTATGATGGCCGAGTACGTTTTTATCGAGTCGTCTTTGAGGCCGGGTACGATATAATGATGATGATGATGCCTGCAAAGGCGTATGTTTTTAAAATTTTATGTATATATATGTATTATGCATTTCATTTCAGTAGCCCCCAGAGGCACGCAGATGTTCCAGGTTATATCTCATCTATCTCTCTTTATATTATTGTTCTTGTTTATGCTTTTCTGCCTTACATACTCGGTACTTTATTTGTACTGACGTCCCTTTTTCCTGGGGACACTGCGTTTCATGCCCACAGGTCCCAATTGATAGGTTGACATTCCTCCTATTAGGCTATCAGCTCAGCGGAGGTGTTGGTGCACTCCACTTGCTCCTGAGTTGCCTATTTGGTCAGTATGTTTTGGATATGTATTAGTTGATATGGCGGGCCCCTGTCCCAACCTTTATGATTTTATGTACTCTTAGAGGCTTGTAGACAGATGTTAGGTTTATGGATACTTGTATGGCCTTGTTGTCCTATGTGTTGAGTTTACACATGGTCATGTCGGCCTTATAGGCTCGTGCGTCATGTTGGGTCATCATATGTAGAGTATTCCCTTATATTCTATTCTTGTTAACTCATGACGGGGGTTCTAGATATTTTACTCATGCTAGTATAATAAGAAAGATATGTTACGTTGGTACTCGGTTGAGTAAGGAATCGGGTGCCCGTCGCGGCCCTTCGGTTTGGGTCGTAACAAATGAGGCCGAGTGGTTAAAGAACCTTTTGGCAAGTATTCCACTAGGAATAAAACCGACACCTTCTATGTTGGTGCATTGTGATTGCCAAGCTGTAATAGCCATTGCTAAAAATAAATCCTTTAATGGGAAGAGTAGACATATCCGATTGAGACATAATGTGATAAAGCAGCTGCTGAAAGATGGAATTATTTTCATAGATTATGTGAAGTCAGAAGTGAATTTGGCCGATCCTCTGGCTAAACCTTTGGGAAGAAAATTAATATTGAAACATCAAGGGGAATGGGACTTTTGCCAATTTGAGTTATATCAACAATGATGGTAACCCAAACTATGTGATTGGAGATCCTATGAAGTAGGTTTATATGTGTAATAACAAGTCATTAGTTGATCAAATGTTCACTATAAATTATATCCCTTCCTATGATGTGTATAATTAGTGCAAGACTGCAAGGAATGAGAGGTTGAGTTATTAAACTCTTAATCTAATTAGCCTAATTTTAGGTGGTGTATTGCGCTGCAGAATACACTTGATGGATAGACCTATATGAGTGTGAAGTGCGCCTGCTCCTATGAAATTGTGGCGAAATTTCTAGAGCGTTCATGAAAACCAGGCGCGCGCATGGTCTATTAGTGCAAAACTACAACAAACAACAAAGTGTGTGCTGGTATAATGTGATAGGTAAGGCACTAAACTTACAAAAGAATTCTTGATTCGTAGAAGTTCTAAACTTCATCAATTGTTCTGTAAGTTTAATCTTATTTTATTTAGGTCTGGTTCATAGTACAAGAGATACCAGATTCGATGCATTATGCTCATTTGTGAAAACCCAACGAATTTTTTATTTTTTATTATAATATTCTTTTTGAGCTATGTGAGGGATTGTTAAAAAATAATATTAATTTTAATATCTCAAAAAGAATATTTAAAATTGATGTCTAGATTCATTCTTTTAATGAGTTTTTATATGACCAATCAATTTGAATATATTTTAATGTGTGTAAAAGTAAATTAGAATAACTTTGAACATAATATTTTATTAACATTAAATGGCCATCAAAATCAGTTATTTTTCTTTATCTTTGAATTTGATCAACTATGGTGATCATTTGCTAACATTAATTCAGAAATCATTTGACTGTTTCATTACGTTAATATCAGTTGATATATATTTGACTCCATAATGGAGTAAATGTCAGTAAATGTCTTTCATGATTCCTTTTGGTTTTGTAACAGAAAAGCAATAATGTCTTGCTTATGGTTTGAACGTTAAAATTTTGATGAGCCTTTATGGCTTAGATTTTTATCAGATGGGTGTTTCAATTTTTGGACTATATAAGTCCTTTGTGTATCATTTTGAAAAAGAGTGAAAAACAGAAAAACTTTTCTTCTTTCTTTTGTGCTGGGTTTTATTCTCATAAATCTTTGTTGTTTATGTTCCTAGTTATACTAGAAGAGTTTGTTGAATCCTGGGGATAGCCTAATATTATTCATCTCGGCGTGGGCGAAATATCCTTAAAGACAGTGTCTTTGACACGTCTCAAGCTAAACTTTTTGTTCTCCGTAATCTTCCAATTTTTTCCAACAATTTTATGGGTAAACAATAATAACACCTCTGTTCAAGTTATGTACAATGCTCTTATAATCAGAATGAAAATATAATGCAACACATATTAGAGCCTATTGTTTCAAAGAAATGGCCATGCATGACAAGCAAGTTCAATAACAGCAATAGTATATTGCGTAATGCTTCACGAATAACAGGAATGAAAGGTACTTGGAAAGACAGATAATTATCCACAATATGCATCAAATCATTTGAAAGGATCTTCCACCAAATGCTCAAGGTTACTCCAAAGCTGCCTTTGATCTTCTTTGATCTTATCTTGGAATTCCTGTGGTGACAACTTCAACCTCTTGAGAGCTGGCATATGTTGCAACTGAGAAGGAAGCATTTCTAATCTTGTGCATGATCTGATTTCCAAGCTTTCGAGATTAGGCATTGCTCCTTTTACAATTTCCAGGGTTTCAAGTTGTTCTAATAGCCAGAATTCAAGAAACCGAAGCTCAGGAAAACCACCTGAAGAGCAATGCATGCTCTTACATGTCGAAGATTTAGAATAAAACCTTAGAATGATCAGTTTGCGAAGGTTCTCTAATGCAGGCATCGGGTCATCCTGTAATTCTGAAGCAGACAATGTTAGGTCGATGAGATTTGTGGGAAATCCAGAAATAACAGATGGATACTTGAGCTTTCCGAGTAAATAGATGGTCGAAAGACTTGTGAGGCTTGACAATGGTTTCAGATAAAGACTGGAAGGATTGCCGCGCTCATCAAATGATTTCAATCTTAAAGATTCAAGTTGTTTCAGTTCCAAAATCCAGTCACCAACAGCCTCCAGTTGTGAATTCATGAGTTGTTGAGATGTCATGGCCCTACAAGACAATCCCAATTTTTTAACTTCTTTCAGGGTGTTAAGCCCCTCTAGCACTGGACTATCTTCATCTATGAAAGCACCCCACAATGTCTGCAGCTCACTAAGAGCGATTCGCTTTGGCACACTAGGGAATTTGCTTCTATAGGTTTCACTCATGTATAAATGTCGAAGATAATGCATTTTCCATATTGATTCTGGCAGAGTGCTTATGTAGGTGTGTTTCAAATCTAGCAGTTGGAGGTTTAACATTTTGCTTATGCTGCTCGGGAGTTCTTCTAGGTAAGTCCACCTTAGCCCTAGATATCTTAAGCAACTGAGTGCCGATAGTTCCTTTGGCAACTGGGGTCTGAATACTTTCTCCAGGTCAAGTACCCTCAGGGACCGGAAGCACCGATTTGAAATGCATTTACTGAGGAAGCATCCGATATTCTCTCCTGGTTTACTTCCTTCTTGTGTATCAAATGACAAGAAAGATAGGACATTTCCATATAGACGCCGGAATGAATTTGAAGAAATGGGATGATCATTGCCATGAATTTGACGATGTGTTTCGTCATCTTCATGGAGATGATCAACGAGTCGACAAACCCTACCTGCAGAATCTTTGAAAAAATTTGCCTCCACAACCTTTTCTAGCCACTTTCGTGTGCCAGCGCGGAGCTGACACACTTTTACTTTTCCATTGAGTTTTGTCTTTGTGGCTTGCACCACATTTTGGTCAATTAGTTCATTCAGATAGGTTTCAGCAATGTCCTCAGCTGACTCCTCTTCACCCCTCTTTTGCTTCGCTATGCCTTCTGCTACCCACAGCGCGATTAGTCTCCTGGCAGGGATTTTAAAATCTTTTGGAAATAGTAGGAAGTAATATAGGCATTGCCTCAGATACCCAGGGACCTTTCCATAAATCACATCTGCAGCTTCTAAATGAGGTGTTTTACGGTTTAGCCGTTTTACTACCTTCTCCCACTCTGACAAAACTCTTTTCTCTGCCGGAGTCTCTCTTACTCTGATAGGTGCTTGTATTTGGAAGTTGCTAATTTCATCTATCTCCTCGTTCCTTGGATCGGTCATATCATTCAGCTCTGAGTTCTGATAGAGGCTAAGAAGCTCTGAGGTGTTCTCAACTGCTTCATGCGCAGTGAAAAGTACAACACGGCTGCCACTGGAAGCGTTTGGAAAAGCTTGTCGAAGGTCACTCCAGATTCCACGAATGATCTGAATATCATGGAAGACAACGAGGTATCTTATGGGGTATAAAAGTTCTTTAAGTGCTTGAGCTATTCCCTCATGACTTGACCATTTGTCTTTGCGTAAAGCATCTTGCAGTTTGGGCACAGACCATGATATTCCTTCTTGATCTTCAACTCTTCTGTGCTGATCATTATTATGTTCCGCTGGCTGTAATTGCTCGATAACTTGATTTGCCATTTCTTTCAGGATAGCAATGACATTTAATTCTCGAGGCATCCTTATATACACGCGAACATCAAAATGACAGATGATGGTGTAATCATCATTGATTAGTTGTTGAAGTTTTGCCTTATCATTGTCCTTTACACCTAAAATTGGAAAGATGCAGAGGTCTTGGCAGTTGATAAGCAGCCTTGCCTTTATTTTCTCAACAAAGTAAGGAGGAGTTCCAGCAATATGTTCAATTCCATAGTCGAGCCTTCTATTATGGAGCCTCTGAATCTTTTTCTTCAGTCTATTGACATTCGCTATCCACTTTGGATATGGCACATTAAATGCATCGATGAATGAAATAACCAGTTTATTCCCTTTGCAGTACAAATCAATCAAATTCTTGACTTCTAAAGCAATGCCGCTAATTTCTTCCACCCAAACTTGCACTTTGGCATCCACTCTATCCATCATCTGAATGGCTCAAAGTCATAAACTTCACAAAATTAGTTAAGTGGAGATAATTTGAAAATGCGACAAAAGTTAGCTACATTACAACCTTGAACCTGTTGGAGAATTAATGTTAAAGTGTCTAGCATGTCAAATATTATCATCAAGTTTAAAACACATATGATTTAGCCTTGACCATCATTTACAAGATTATGTTATAGGAGTGCTGTTTATTGGATAAGCTGCAGGAATTCTAGGACCAAAAACACAAAAGATAATTCTTGTTTCGAAAGTTTGCAAGAAGTAGAAAAAGTGCAATAATTTCTCAAATGGAAAAGGACCAAATCTACCTTTGTACTGATGTACCCCTCGTTAAGTATGTTCAAAGTGAACATCCAATCCTACGTGACACTAACATTTGATGAGGTGGATGTCACGTGGCTTGCCACCTCAGCGTCCCTAACTTATTTTGCCCCTCTCTTCTATTTTTTTTTCCACCACTAAAATTTCCTTCCCTCCGTCGCTATTGTCACTATTACCACTACCATTAAAAATATTGTATTTCAATTTTAGTCTTTTATATATGGATTAGGGGCGATGAGGTGCATGTCATGTGGCATCCGCCTCATCAAATATTAGTGTCACATAGAATTGGATGCCCATCTTGGACAAACGTAACAGAAAAAGGGTATATTCGAACCAATAGTATTGCGGCAGGGGTATATTTTGACCCAAAGAAGGATATATTTAAATATTTTCTCATAGTACATGGATATATTTGGCCATTTTCCGTTTCTTAAAACATAGTGCAAGAATTTCTAGAAACAGTGTGATTTTGAAGCTAGAGGAAAATTTCTTCCTGTCATTTTCAAAATTTAAAAGATTTTCTGTGACTTGGTAGAAATGTGAAAAGCTTGAAAGTATGATCACCTTAACATCATCCATTAAAGCTTGCATCAGATTCATCTCTCTTTTGATTGATTGAATTTTGCTTGAGAGAAAACCCGAAGGGTATGGTTCTCGCTCTTCAATACTCTGGATGACAGCACCCGAGCCGCCTTTTCTTCCTTTGATGGTTATGTCATATGTCATCTTCCATTCATGGACCTGGTCAATCTGATTCATGATCCATGAAAGCTTCTTTGCAAAACCGTATCTATTCATGTCGAAAGAAACGAAACAACCAAAGCGCATTACTTCAAAACTTTCTTCACAAGTAATATAAACACAGCATAAAGACTTGAAACTTCTGAACTCTAACAGAGTATTCAGGCTTCGGTCATCTCCCCAATCCAGATAATTAATGAAAGAAATATGTATCAATCAATCGATAACAAAGCAGAAAGTGTTAAACAGATTGGGACACAGCTAGGGAGTTAAAATTTTGTAATCAGCTCAGTTGTTAAAATTGATTTGACTTTTCAAGCTTACCAGCTTAATCTTATATGATTTCATTCACCTATCTAATTGTATTAAGGTGTGCTTGGTACTGAGGAAAACATTTTCTGGAATTTTTTTAAAATTTTTTACATGTTTAGTTGGCTTAAATAACATGAACAACAATAACAACCCAGTGGAATTCTATGAGTGGGGTCTGAGGAGGGTAGTGTGTACACAGAACTCACCCTACTCCGGAGGAGTAGAGAGACTGTTTTCGATAGACCTTCGGCACAATAAGATGAAACGAGACAATGTAGCACTAATAACAAAGTAATCCAGAAAGATAACACCAAAAACGTAATCACCATAAAATAATGTTTATTGGTTGCCTTATGGACCATTAGATGCTGCCACGTTTGAGTAGCCTTATGGACCATTAGATGCTGCCACGTTTTAGGCCTAGGAAATTAACTTTGGCTGATATTCATTTAAGACCTTAAATACCAAGGCCCAATTATCTCAACAGAACTCAAACCAAGCTAATTTGTAAACAATTCGTGTTTGGTTCTTAATTTCTAATTTTAAAAATAAATCTAGTTAAATTTGAAGTAAGACAAATCCAATGAACTATTGACTTATTGTTAATCAACGAAAGCTGCTCCAATGTTAGTATGGTTATCTTATTCATTCGGAACAACTAAAATTAACGTAATTACGAAGACAAAATGCCATTGTTCAACAATCAAAACAGAAATATCTACTCAAACGTAGCAGCATCTAATGGTCCATAAAAGTAATCCGGCGAATTCTTGGTTGGCCAATACTCTGCACCATACATCATGGTCGGCCTAACCACCGCTCTATAGAACTTACCTTTAAGTTCCGAGGGCACCTTTGTGTCACACAAGACACCAGATGCTAGCCTCCATTTTATCCACCCACCATATACGGTGCGTGACATCCTCGTCAATTTCCCCATCGCCTTGGATAACCGACCCAGATACTTGAAGCTCCCTTTCATGGGATGACTTGAGAGGCAAGCCTCACCTCCATGTACGCTTCTCCCGACACGCCGCTAAACTTACACTCCACGTATTCTGTCTTAATCCTGCTCAGCTTGAAACTTTAGACTCAAGGGTCCGTCTCCAAACTTCCAACCTCTCGTTAACATTGCCTCGTTTCTCATCAATAAGAACTATATCATCAGCGAATAACATACATCACGGCACCTTCCCTTAACATGGTGTGTCAGTGCGTTCATCGCTAGAACAAATAAGAACGGGCTAAGCGTAGATTCTTGATGTAACCCCATAATAACTAGAAAATGCTCCGAGTCGCCCCCACTATCCTAACTCGAGTCTTAGATCTATCATACATGTCCTTAATCATCCTAATATAAGCCACCGGAACACCTTTCACCTCCAGGCATCTCCAAAGAACTTCCCTAGGGACCTTGTCAAATGCTTTTTCCAGGTCAATAAATATCATATGCAAATCCTTCTTCATATCCCTATATAGTTCAAACAACCTCTGAATAAGATGGATAGCTTTTGTGGTAGAACGACCTGGCATGAACCCAAACTGGTTATCAGATATCGACCCAAACCTCCTCACCCTCACTCCCACTACCCTCTCCCACACTTTCATGATGTGACGTAATAGTTTGATGCCCCTGTAATTGTTATAATTTTGGATATCGCCTTTGTTCTTATATATTGGTATCATCGTACTCAACCTCTATTCCTCTGGCATCTCATTCTTCCTAAAAATAACATTAATCAATCCAGTTAGCCACTCCAATCTTGCTCTACCTATATACCTCCAAAATTCTATCGGAATTTCATCTGGCCCGGTCACTCAGCCCCTGCTCATCTTACGCATAGCCTTCACGACCTCCTCGACCTTAATGCGCCTACGGTAGCCAAAATCTCGGTGACTCTCCGAGTGTTCTAGTTCACCTAGCACAATGTCTCTGTCCCCTTCATCATTCAGCAGCTTATGAAAGTACATCTACCATCTCCACTTAATCTGAGCGTCTTCCATCAACATTCTGCCTTCCTCGTCCTTGATGCACCTCACTTGGTCAAGATCACGAGTTGTCCTCTCTCTTGCCTTGGCTAGCCGGAACAGTTTCTTGTCCCTGCCTTTGTCCCAAACGCTGCATTCTTAGCTTCCGTGACCGCAAACTTAACCACCTTCCTAGCTTCCTTATAACTAACTTTGTTCATCTACCTCTCCTTCTCATATGTACTCTCCACTAGCCTTCGGTACGCTGCTTTCTTTTCTTCCACCTTTCCCTGAACCTCGACATTTCACCACCAGTCGCCCATATGACCGCCTAAGTAATCCTTCGAGACCCCTAACACCTCTGTTGCCACCTCCCTTATACAGTTCGCCATCATCGTCCATATATCGTTTGCATCCACATTACTTCTCCAGGCTCCCATAGCCAACAACCTTCCCTCCATCTCCTGAGCTTTATCCTTCGATAAGGCACCCCACCTAATACTCGGACGACCTCGTACCACCTTCTTCTTCCTCTTTATCACGAAGCTGAAGTCCATCACCAAGAGCCTGTGCCGAGTCGCGAGTGTCTCACTCGAGATAACCTTGCAATCCTTGCACAACCCTCTATTACACCTCTAAAAGGTAACCAAATGCTCCTCCATCTTCGGAAAACTAGAGTTCGCAATCATCAACTCAAAAGCCTTAGCGAAATCCAATAGAGAAGTGCCACCTTCGTTCCTAACCCCAAAGCTAAAGCCGCCATGAACCTCGCCATAACCACTAGCAGACGCCCCAATATGACTGTTTAAGTCCCCTCCTATAAATAACTTCTCCGTGAGCGGAATACCACGCACCACCTCATCCAAACCCTCCCAGAAACACCTCTTATCCAATCCCGCTTGGGGAGCATAAGCTCTAATGACATTTAGAGTGAGCCCTCCAATCACTATAGCCATCAATCCATCACTCACCGCTTAACCTCAATAACCATCGCCCTAAGTTCCCTGTCCACCAGAATACCTACTCCGTTCTTACCCTTCGAACGTCCAGAATACGACAATTTAAACCAATCTACATTGCTCGCCTTCAATCCTACCCACCCAGTCTCCTGAACACAAGCTATATTGACATTTATCTTCTGGAGAATCTTTGCCAACTCGATAGACTTACCTGTTAACGTCCCTATATTCCATGACCCAATTCTCAACATATAGGCACCCTTGACCCGCTTACCTCCATTGCCCCAATGCCCCACTCCCTTTCTCATGCACTACCCTCTATTAGTTGGCTTAAATATTTTGAAAAATATTTTTCTCATAAACTCATTTTATCTAATAGGAGGAAAATGACTTCTCTACCAAAAGGCTTGGTTGTGTTATAGAACTCACAGTCGTTATTTCACTTAGTTGATTCTTTCATTATTCCATGCAATGTCTCTATATTTCCCATGTTATTTCCCTTGTCATTATTATTGTTGTTTCCCTTGTTATTTTCTTTGCTTATTAACTACACTTTTTTACTTTTTGTGCAGATCCTGGTATTGGTCCCAGTGATATTCAGAGAGGACAGTAGCTTAGACAGTTGACGAGACTCGAGGTAGTGTTGCATTTCCATTCGCAGACTCTGGATTCACCTTCCTTATTTCCTTACTGTTTCATTTTATCAAGATATATTGTATTTTTTTTCAGAGGCCAGTAGCTTGGACATCTAACGAGACTCGATGTAGTGTTGTATCTCCATTCGCAGACTCTGGAGTCACCTTCCTTATTTTGTTACTGTTTCATTTTATCAAGATATATTGTATTTCTTTTCAGATGTTGTAATTAGTACTCTTAAAAGCTCATGTACTCGGTAACAACTCATGTACTCAGTAGCACCAGTCCAGGACTTGTTAACCGGTAGCATTGCTTTTGACTTATTATGTTATTTATGAGCTTCAACCTTATGTATGATATTATGATGTTTAATATTAGTTCAGTATCTCTTGTTATTGTTGAAATGTTGTTTTGCCAAACAAGCGATGTTAGGCGTCATCACGATTGCTTTGTGGGATTTTGGGTCATAATAGTTTCACTTGTCGTTGCCATGATCCTTCTCCTCCTTGAACATAAAAAGACCTCCCTGACTTAGTCTTCAAAGCTCATTTCATCCCACTTATAGAAATGAATATAGTAAAGATTTTGTGGGTTTGGTGATAATATTATTAGAATGGAGTAAATTAATAGATGCAATGTTGAAAGAGAAGAAAGAAAAGGAGAAGCAGTATCATGTTTAATGTATTTGGACTTGGGAGATTACTTTAGAGAGAATGTAAAAGTTCTCAAGCAATGATGGATCGAGGAAGCAAGGGGGTTCAATATTGTAGAAAAGTGAACAGTAAAAAGTTTCATCGAAATTTGTTGAATCCAAATGTAATATCAAACTAGTTCATCACAAAAACTTAAATCTATATGGGAATTAAAATATCTTCGAAACTCATGCTAACAATCTTTTGGATCAAAACTAATACATTTGTTTGTGTTGAAGTAATCATTTTTACCGGAAAAAAAAGGTAAATGCAAGTAAAAAAGGGCATTCTAAGGAAGACAAGGAAAACAAAATATCATGTATAATAAATAATAAACAAAAAAAAAGAACAAAAACTAATTGCAAAAATAACTATTTTAATAATTAAATAAGACAAAAAAGTTCACTGTTCAAGCAGTAAAAAAAGAAAAAATAATTGCAGTGTGTGGGAAGTATCGTTCGAACATGGGCCCTTAACGAAAGTTTGAGTCAAACAAACCACCTATGAGCTAAAACATGACATTTACTAGCACGCATGGTTCTTGGGGTGGAGGTGTGTGTGTGTGGGGGAGGGGGGATCTAGTAAGGTTTTCCACTTTCGGATTTCGCAAACAGAGAATACGTTTTTTCTTATGACTTTCTCTCTCATTCGCAGAGTGAAAAAAGCGGGCTTTGCCTTTATTTTTTAGGATGCCCTTGATGATTCGGTTCATCTCAATCAATTGATTAGGAAGAGATTACTTATGAGCCCTTGGGGGGGGGGGGGGGCTAG